>WBMW01000546.1:90420-162544 GCA_013396635.1 Penelope pileata | reverse complement strand
TTTTTTTTTTTAAAGTTTTTATTCTTGATATACATGATGAACCAGTTTCAACAACTATTTAAATACAAGGTATCTGAATGAATTGATGAAATGACTACAAAGGAAAGAAACTGTTACATTTCTTAGAGCAGAAATTTAATGAACATTCCTGAAAATAAAAATTAAACATTCCCAGAAACAGCAGGAGCACAAGATTGACAACAGTTTGTCATAATCAGCTCAATTCAGTGGGCTCAAAAAAAAATAACTTTTACAAAATGATTATGAGTCAAGGCTTTTGTAGAACTACTAAATCAGCATCAACCATTAGATTTTAAGTCCAAATAAAGAACTGACAATCTTACAGACACTAGAATTACCCAGTAAAATAATCCCAGAGAATCAACCTAAATTGACTAAGAAAGAACCAAAAGATCTTTTTAGAAAATCTCGCACAAATGCATATGAGCAAACTCAACTGTTCCACCTCCAAACACTTGACTCATCTTCAGATTAGCACTGACTTCCGTGTTTTAATTTTTTGGCAACTGTGTTCACAAATGACTTATGAGTAGTAATCCTTATAATGAAGTGTTTCATGTGAGTCATGGTAATTTACAGTGTTTGTATTTTTTATTTTTATTTATTAGTAGGATAATTTAAACATCAGGCAAGAATTGTTAGAGATAGTGGGCTGGTTTGCAACTGCTTGTAGAAGTTCTCCTACAAGGTGGAGAAAATATCTTTTGGGGAATTTTTCAGAGAAATAGCGAACACCTACCATTGGGATTAACTGCTACTTAGTGTTTCTTTGTACCTTTTGTATCCCTTTCTATTAATTAATCCTCTTACTATGTCAGCATCCTCAGGAAAAGAAAACCAAATCTTATTTTAAAAATCACTCAATGCCTGCAGCTATTTGAGGATCTGTACTCCAAAGGCTAGCTCCTATGCTCCTGTGCAATGATCAATGATGCCCGAGTTACTCATTTTATTGACAGAGTGAAAAAGTCTGATTGAAGATACCACAGCCAAAACTAAGCAGAGCTAAAGCGACTGAAAACAGCAAAAATACAGCCTAGAAATTACTGAATTATATGAGATATAATCTCCACTGGACAATACATGTTATATATTTCAGAAATTTGCCTTTTAACAGCAGAAGGCAGTAATTAGGCACAACTATAAATTATTTCATCCCTTGTAGATTAAAGAGGTTTTTTTTACTGAAATGATATATGATGAAACAAAGCATAATTCAAAATACAGGAATGCAAAAAACTTATAAAAAGCAGTACTGAAAAGTCACTTGGCAATTTTGGGATGACAAACAATTTTAATGCCCCTTCCATTTGTTTATACAGTTAAATAAAAAAGCTAGTGCATGAATGTTGTGGTTTAATTCGTAGGTAGCTAAGCACCATATAGTCATTTGCTCACCTCTCCCCCTTGCAGTGGGATGATGGAAGAGAGCTGAAAAAAAAATTGAAGTAGAACTTGCAGGTTGAGATAAAAACTATTTACTAAGTCAGAAGAGGAAAAGGAAAAAAAAAAAAGTAGCATGGCCTACATGTCCCCCTGATGGTAGGGCAGTACAAGAAGCTGAGAAACTGAAATGTTCTTGGCTCTGTACAGCACTGTTCAGCAACAACTAAAACATCGGTGTGTTATCAACATTGTTTTTCTCCTAAAGCCAAAACATAGCATCATACCAGGCACAATGAAGGAAAAATCAACTCTGTTCCAGGTAAAACCAGGACAGTGAACTTTCCAAATGAAAGGTCTAAGGATCTAAAAGCTTGGGAAAGCATGGAACCCTCCTCTTTCTGCGTTAGTGTTTGTAGTAAGTTTGTCTCCATCACAATGATTCATCATATATGGATAGCTATGAAGAATTCTGGTCTAGTCACTGCTGCTTTTTTGCCGATATTCAAAGACACTCGCCTAAAGATCTACTTCTGTAGAATTCGTTTAATATAGCTTTCTCGTCTTTATCATTTTTACCTCACTACTGGCCGCCTCTCTTTTCCCACTCCTTTATACACATCTATAATTTCCCCTTACCACACTTGAAAGGATATGTGGCTGATCCTACAGCATGATCTCTTCAGTCACAGCCAGAACTCGTTGTCTTCTGACAGCTTTTTGGCCAAGGGACATTGGTATACCACACAGTTTACTCCATTTGTGTTCTAACTACTTATCACGGTGCTTTTTCTTGACCCTAGCAGAACGTCCACTGCATGAGCTTCACTTGTGCACAGAGATGTGGAAAACTGCATGGTGCTACACACATCCACTCAGACCAGCCTCACATTGGAATGTATCATAATCTGCATAAAGCTGCTATGCTGGGACTTTGTATAAATTGGAAATATATCCCTTCAGTGATTCTTTGGAGCTTTTCACATTTTAATATTAGATACCTGATATCACACCCCATGAGGGACACTGCCACTTTGGAGCTCTCTGAGGAAAAACCGTCAAAAAAGGCAGCAACCTGCAAGTCACTTTCATAATACTGTTTTTATCCTACTTTCTACTGCACTCTTACTCTGCATGATTTTATTCAAGCATTTCACAAAACCTCATGCAAGGTAGAGCTCAGGCAGGGAGCAGAATAAGCATATAGGAAGTGAAACAGAGGGCAACAATTCAAAAGAATTTGGGGTAGGAGAGTCGAAAGTAATAAATAACGAATATAAATAAACTGCTTTTCATAGATCAGTGACAACCATCTAATGCAGTGTTTTGCATAGTTAAAACAGAATTATGTCTCCAGTAAAGTGGATTCTTACACTAAAAAGACACACAGATGGGCAGTGTGAACAGATGGTGTTATATCAAAGCTTAACATGCATTTGTGCTCTAACATAATGGCAGTACAGAATTACATATATATAATAAGAACATTTTATAAACATTTAATAGTAAGACTACACTTACAAAAGATATCTACATGGAAGATTGAGTTTTTCGTGTTAGAAAGACATACAGTGGTGGCTTATATTGATGCATAATAGCAGCAATTAGTAAGCCATCGAACGTAACATCAATCAACAGTAAGTCCAGGAATCAACAATGGAATAATGATAATTCTAAACAGTCATTTAGAACTCATTAAAATGGCAAACTAATTTTGAATTGAAGGAACATAACTTTGCTCAGAATCTTTTTATTTTATACCATAATCCTAGGAACTCACACAATTGCAAAGGAGTTTGATCCTTTACAGGGCTCACTGTGCCCATGTAAAGAAAAGGGACCTGTTTGACCATGTATTTGGACACCTAATTTATCAGAGCAAGATACTTATCACACGTCACATGTACCGTTGAATAGTTTTTTTCAATATTATTTGTAGCAAAGTTAATCTCACAAAAAGTTACAAATAGAGATGTGGGTTTAAAAGATCTAAAATTTTATACTTTAAGCTCACTCCTGGACGTCCCACGGACTACAACATTTATAAGTTCCAGCACTACTTTTAAACCTCAGTAAAGTGGACTTTGATAGCATCAAAATGAAATGGAATTAAACCTAGTCCAACCAACAAGGCTGATGATTCAGAAAAATTCATTTTTCTTGTTATTGAGAAGGCACTTCAGTTTTTTACATGGTTATTGAAAGAGTATAAAACTTTACACATGAAGTTGTTACATTAATCCAAGGAGAAACTATGGAAAACAATACATATTAGGATCACGATAGCTCTTACTGAGAAGTAATATGATAAGAGCATCTGCTCTCTAGTTTTCTAGGAAAAAGCCATTTTTTAGAGTCAGTACAAATCTGACTTTAACAACTATAGTTACAAATGAAGAAGAGCAGCTTGCATGCTTTGTGAAATTTAGCTCTCATATTGTAAAATATGTTATTAGCCACTCAGCCTTCAAGTTTAAATAATCACCTAAATGCTTTAAAGGAGTTTAATCCAGAACATTACCCTTTTTTTCTTCTTTCCTGTTAATTCGCTCACTGATTATAGTTATACTAACCTCTGATATACTACTGTCAGGCCTGATTGATGCCAATAGCTCCCTTAATCAGAACTGACAACTTAGAGCAAATGCCTGTCTCTGGGGACACTGCTTCCAGCCTGCTTGATTTCAAGTCTTCCCCATGTTATTTTGCATTTTCTTCTCCCTCAGCCTCTCTTTCATTTAGAGCAGAACACACACAAATATATTCTACAGCCATATTTTAAAATATCATTATAACAATATTTAGGCTAAAGTTGATAGTTTACTGGAAAACAACATGCAAGAACATTTTCTGTAAATACACTGATGTTCTCCAGGAAGTTAATAATGGTGTTGCTATCAGTTTTTCCAACATATTTATACAGGCATAATTTTAAGTCTCATCACAACAAGGCATATCTCATTATTAAACATAGATACAAGAAATTGAGAAGAACTTTTGTTAGGATAATTATACCTTTGAATTCATTTATTACTTAAAAATGAGCCACGGCAGGGACAGAAAGAGTCTGTGTACCTTTACCTGGTAGTAAGAATAAAGTGAGCAAATATCTAGCCTCTGGAACACAGAGTTAGCTTTGTATGAGAAACTGTTTTCCAAGAAGCAGTTCCAGTCTCCAAGGAGATTCATCAGGCATTTTAGAAAAGCTTCATGACCAGAGTGTTGTAAGAGCATATTAGAACAATATTTATCAGAATTGGAATATTTGTAACACATCTATTTTGGCAAAAAGACAGGTTAGGTTAATTCTTGCCCTATTTTGTACAGTTTTAAGATCAGCTTAACATATGTAACTGTGCTTACTGTTGTGTTCATGCCAAGGTAAACATCCTCAAAACTTCAATTAAAAAACATCCTTCAAATTTCTATTCTAGCAAACATATGCATCCTATATAACATATTCTAATTAGACTCTATATAAATAATTTAATGTGTTAATAATATGCTACCGATATTTTAATGTGCTTAATATGCTACCAATATACACTTTACTTACAATATATACTATAACATACTACAAATTAGTATTAAATATGCTTTAATTCTATAGCAGATTATATAGGTATTGTGTGTGATAGCATATTAAATGTTGTAATGCAATATAGAAAAATCTGTACTTTTAGACAGAGTCAAATATAGTAAGATATCTGTAGTATTTGTAAATACTAATTTGAAATCTAAAGTGTTTTTTTCTTTTGCTCCACAAATAGTCACAATAAATACTAAACAACTCAAAATATGCTGTAACATGCAAAACGTCAATTTAGAAGATATACATTCTAAATTGCTTTGATGCTTTGTAATTTACTTGCATTTTCAACTGACCAGAAGCTGTAAAATTTGAAAAAAGAGCCAAAGGAGGCAAACAATCCCTCAGCAGCCTGTCCTCAAATCTACTCAAATAAGCTATCTTTTTGCAGAGGAATATCCACTCAGCAGGCACAGCTGTTATTCTGCAATTTTTACAGCTAAATCAAAGATAATTGGACTTCTGAGTACCTTTAAATTGTACTCTGGGAGAAGGGTCTAACTTAATGCATCATTTACATTAACTATAAAAGTCTGCTTTTTTATCCTGTAAAATTTACAGTGCTTAAAAAAGTATTTGGAAGTGCAAAGCAGTTAGTAATTTTATAGACATGGATACCTTTTGCACAAAACCCTTTTATTTACAAAGGGTCACTAAAACCAACAAATGTAAATCATTCTTCCAAGTTCTTCACAGATAAAATATCAACGATAATAAACCTTATTGAAAAATACATTTCTGCAAGTAGATTCCTACAAGTTTTACTGGCATTCTCAATGCCAAAAAAGCCTCAGTCAACATTCTACAATAATATTTATTTGGATTTTTTAATAAATTCATTAATATAATTATTCATATGCAGTTGAGTAATTAGTTCATACCATGAAGTTATTTCATTTCAGATTCTTTACTACTTTACAAATTCCAGTTGAGGCATTCTTTATTTTTAATTAAGATTAATTACACTTCAGAATGTAACAGTTAGACAATGTTTTTTAATGATTTTCAGTCTTCATACAAAATATGAAAAGAATACTTCCTATTAGCCTTCCATCACTTGCAAAGAAAACCTGAAATGTGTTTAACAAAATATCATATTTCATCATTAAATGGGAATAAATATATGGTACACTTCAGGAGGCAAAATGGTGTCTAATACACCTCCTTGGTCATATTTTATTCACATAGGCAATTCCATCAAAATAGACCAATCTTGATACTTATAGAATCAGAGGATGGATGAAGTGAGAAGGCACCTCTGGAAACCTTCCAGTCCATCCCTCTTGCTCAAAACAGTGTCATCAAGAGCAGGCTGCTCAATACCACGTCCAGTTGGATTTTGAGCATCTCTACGGTGAAGACTCCACCACCTCTTAATTGTTATGTTTAATACAATTTCCTGTATTGCAGTTTGTGCCCACTGCCTCTTGACCTCTCACTGGATACTGATGAGGTCTGGCTCAGTCTTTTTTTTTACACCCATCCATCAGGTTTTTATACACACTGATCACATCTCTAAGCTTTTGCATCTCCAGGGTGAATGATTCCAGCTTGCTCTACCTCCCCTCATATGTCAAATGTTCCTGTCCCTTCATCACCTTCATGACCCCCCGATGGACTCGATGTAGCTGTCCTTCTTGTACTGGGAAGCCCAGAACTGAACCAAGTGCTTCAGATGCATCTCACCACAGCTGAGCAGAGGGGAAGGATGACTTCCCTCAAGCTGCTGGCAACACTCTTCCGAATGTAGTTCAGAAGACTCTTGATCTTTGCTGAAGGAGACATTGCTGGCTCATGTTCAACTTGTCCACCAGAACTCCTAGATTTTTTACGGTAAGCTACTTTACAATTGATCAGACTGGTACGTGATATTATCTCCTTTCCTGCCCAGGACTTGACATTTAGCTCTGTTGAACTTCAGGAGATCTCTGCTGGTCTATTTCTACAGCTTGAGAAGGTCCCTCTCACAGTTTTCTATCAGCTGCAAACTTGCCAGAGGTGTACTCTATCCCATGACAGAGGATGACCAGGACCTTTCAAAGGTGAGTGCACCTAACCTCACAATGACTTTGACCAGCTCCCTCAAGACTTGTGGGTGAGTCTCATTCCGTGGGTTTGTGTATGCCCAGATGGTTTGCATGTTCCCTAACCTCACTCTCAACTCAACATGTGTTCTGTTTTCCTTCTCCAGATTTTCCCATTGGTCTCAGGTACTAGGGATTGCTGAAAGCAAAAAAGCAAAAAAGCCTGGAGCAGAGATGGCATTAAGTGATTCCACCTTTTACTTGTTCTTGATCATATTAGCAGCGGGCTCATATTTTCCCCACTTTCCCTTTGATGCTGCTAATACACCTATAGAAGCCCTCTTTGTTGACCTTAACCAGGAGCCCTGGCTCCTTGTCAGACAGGCCTTGGCTTACCTAGCCCTGTCCCTTCAAGCTCTAACAGCAACTACATTCCTCCCAGGTCACCTCTTCATGTGTTCACCTGGATGTTTCATTTTTAAGTTTGTTTAAGGTCCTGTGAGCCTCCTGCCACTGTTGCTTGACTGCAAATTGGTATGAACCACTCTTGAGCTTGGAGGTATGAAAAAGCACTAACAAGTTCACAGAATTGCTAGATATTCCTAGAAACTGAAAGCCTTTGAGATTTTCATCTAGACATAAAATACTGAAGCAGTTTATTGTACTAGTACCATATCTTTGTTAAGTGATTTACAGAAGAGGGTAAAAAATATTGCAGTAACACACTATTCAATCAGTTTTCAACACCAGCTCATTTTGCTGGTCACTGTAACAGTTTAATAATTATGTGTATTCCTTAGAAACATCACACTTTCTGAAGCACATTAAGCTAAGACTGTGTTCTGCATAAAAGATTAAAACTGTAAAACCTCGAGAATCATTCTGTATCACAAATACATACCTACAGACATACATACTTACTGCAATTACAATCATTTTAAATATCAGTACAAAACTAAATAAAAATCTTTGAAATGTCCTGCTACATTAGGAACTCTCTTCTCCTCATTCCCTGCCCCTGCCCCACACCAAGGTTACCAAATGAATATAACATTAAAGAAGTCTATTTTAAGGGATGTAGCAGTGAGAACAACTTGGAAAATAAGATTGACTGCCTGAAATGTACTAAAACAAGATCAAAGAAGTGGAAAAAATCTTGTGCTTAGCAATATCCCTTTGACATGAAGAAAGTTTTGGCTGACACAGTCTAAAGTATTTTCTTAAATAGCAAATACATTCTAAAATCTGTACAAACCAAAATCATAAAGACTCAAGAAACAGGCTTAAAATACTGCTGAATTGTATGTAGAGCAACTGTTTACCACTGAGATCTTGATATAAGAGAGCTGCTCTGGAAGTAAATCCTCCTATTTAATTATGTTGGCCCATGACATCAGAGGTGGATGTTGGTGGTATGGCAGTAGAGGTTGAACCTTCTCACCAATATTGTGTTACATTTTGTTGCCATGCAACAGATGGCAGCAGAGGGGCAGTCTGACACAACAGCACCTGACATGGAAGTGAATACAAAGCAAAGGGGTAGAATTGAATTCTTCCATGTGGAAAAAATTGCACCCACTGACACCTATCAATGCTTGCTGAATGAAGAAAAAGTTCATGACACAGCCCTCAGTGGGTAAAGTGATGTGCTGTCTTTTGGGATAGGGAAGGGCTGATCCTTCTTGATTTCCTGGAATCCAGACAAACCATCAACTCCAACCGTTACATGCAATGCTGACTAAGCTGAAGGCCCAAACCTTCAGAGTCAGGCCAGAGAAGAAGACAGCCTTTCTCTTGCGACATGATAATGCCAGGCCCCACACCAGTTGGAAGATCGTAGAGCACATGGCCAGTCTTGGCTGGACTGTCCTACCGTACCCACCATACAGTCCAGGTTTGGCACCTTCTGACTTCCATCTGTTTGGGCTGATGAAAGATGGACTGCATGGGCAACATTCACTGAGCAACGATTTCATCATAGCAGCTGTGAAACAGCACATCACATCTGCTGGTGCAGATTTTTACAAGCGCAGCATGCAGGCTATTGTTCATCGCTGGTGAAAATGCATAGCTAATGGTGGTGACTGTGTTAAATGATAGTATTTTGTAGCTGAGAATTTGCTCTATCAAATAGTGTTATTGTGCTCTTTGTATCTGTTGTAGTTTCCATGGAAATAAATAGGAAGCATTACTTTTGGAGCAACCTATGTACTAACAGTCGACTAACCAACACTCGACAGTCTACACAAGCAATTCAAATCTTTCTATGTTCTGAATCCACAGGAGTGATATATACATCCTACCTGCGTGACATAAAAGGAACAGGAAGTTCAAAGGCAACTTTCCCATTCAAGAACTGAGGGAGAAACTTGCAGCCCCAGCTGGGCATATTTCTTCTCCCATAAGGCATCTGCATAATGCTGAAGCCTCTCTGACAACATTAGCAGTGCTCACCATGTAGCTTAAAACACTGCAAGTACTTTGCAACTGACATGCAGTTCACTAGCCCCTGGATGATTACTCCATTGTAATAAGACAACTAAAAGCCTTCACATCAAGGTCAAGACAGAAGTTGATTCAGTCAGTCCCAGTCAAGAAAGTCAAGAAACATGACATGATTTATATTTTTTCTTATATATTGAACACAAACCTAGCAACAGAGAGACAAAGGCAGTGAAGCCTCAAGAAAACGACTGAAGAACAGCAGTTCTCAACATAAAATTTGTATGTGATTATAAGATTAAAACTTAAAATTTTAATTTGTACACGTACATCCTTGCTCTTAGATTACCACATCTGCTAAATATACTAGATGTTAGTAATATCGAAGTTTTTTCTTTGATTTTTTTTTTTATCTAAACGCAATACTTTTGACATTTTACTTCATGCTATTCATTTCTGCAATATTCTACCCAAATGGAGATAAACCATCAATAAATTATTTTCACCATTTAAAGACACACGTAATAAACACGTTTTTATGTCATAAAGCATGCACATTTCCAGTATTGCTTGATGTTAATTGGTAAATGGGCAGAATAATCTCAATAAAGATCTTTTATACATATTAAAGAATGATTTTATGATTTTTTTTTTAGTAAGAACTTATTAAAAAATTAATTTGAGGCAATCATGACATATTTGCACTTAATTTCATAACAAGAGTAAGCAGTAAAATCGATTTAAAATATTCATTAGAAAATTATTCAGGCAGATCTTCCTATTTTCAATAAGTTAACTTGTGTGTCTGAGATTTCCACTTGAAAGAATTAAGAAAACTACTTGTTTCACCTGCAGGTGACACTGTTGGTCTTAGCCATACAACCAAGGAGCAACAGCATTCCACTCAGTTACAGGCTGGATCAATGATGTATCCAAAACACAATTATTTTTCTTATATTTGTACACCGGCACTTTTAAAGTTCCACTGTAATAACAAACCTCTGCAGAGACAGTGATTAATGCAAGTGCTTCAAGTACAGATATATTCAAAATGAATTTATTCTGATAACGCTTAAAGTAAATGAAAGTGTGTGCACTGGAGGAAAAAAAGGTATACACTTACAGCAAAGGCTCCTCATTCAAATTGAAAATTTTATATTTTCACATGTGTTGAAGTACAATACCAAGAAGTTATATAAGTTTATTTAAAAAAAAAAAAAAAGAAGAAAAAAAAGAAAAACACCCAAAACTTTGGTTCCAAAGCAGTTTACAAAAGCTTGCAGGAAATGGAGCTAAGTCAGGCATGAACATAATTACTTCCAATAAAAGTGAAAACACAACCAAGAATGCAATTACAAATAAAATCCAACATACTTTAACTACAGAACATGCAGAACATTTTATCTTGCTCAAAATCACAGTAATTTTATTTGGCATCATTTCAACTAAATTTTTCTGCTAAAGCAAAAATAACTCCCCCTTTTCTAACCCAATCTAAATAAGGATTTTAGACAAGTGAGTCATACCAAATAATGCCAGTCAATTATACATTATACATTTTTATCAGAGTATGTGGCATTTGATTATTAAACACAAAGTAGATTACTCAAAGGCTGTACTAAAATTCTACAGATTATGCAATAACAGCAGGGAAGTAGGCATGTAGTACAATAAACAACTATATCTGCCTATTTGAAAAAATAAATTATTTCAAATAAAAATTAAATGAATGTCTCAGAGTAGTGATTCTAATTTCTAAAGCATAGAAGCTTGATTTCAGTAAAATCAAGATGGATTCCATCATAAATCTAGAAATTAATTTAGGTCACAGGCAGCACCTACGGTTCCTTATAAATGACTACCATTTTTTATTCAAACTGCTACCATTTGATAAGTACTTTTTTCCCTTTGGCAAAATCTTAGCTGTCATAGGCACATATATTAATGGGACAGCAGTAAATCAGAAGGGCTTCCAACAATCCCACTAGTATATTGGAAGACTGATGCCAAAAGAAAGAGTACAATGCTGAAGGCACAGATTGGTAACATCAAAACACTGGAATTGTCCCAGAGACACTAACGAAAGACAGAATGTAGACAACAGTCCAACTAAGCAAAAAGCTTTTTAACTGAACTCACTGAAAAGTTATCAAAAAATCTCTTTATAAGCAAAATTCAATATTAAATCATTTTCATCATTGGATGCAACCAGGAATCCTATGTGTGAAGTCATGGAGTTGCTGCCCGTATTTCTCAGGGCTAAAGAATTCAGAGCAAGAAGTGTGGTTCTGAACATTATATGCCTCAAAATGCCTCTCTGCTGTTTAACATTAGTCTTTTTCATCTACTTTACCAATTCCCCAAGTCAAGGTAAGGAAAGGAGAAACCTATGGGAATTACATAATTTACAGAAGTGGCACTCATAGAAAAACTTCCTTGTCCTTAAAGGGTCAACTAATACAATGAAATTGAAAATATAAGTGTTCCTGAGGTGATACTATGGAATTCTGCTCAACCTGGAAGGGAGTGTGCTTGCTTTAGTTATTTTCTCCACTTTCAGATTTACTGATTGATTTACCAAACCAAAGGCAAGTTCACCTAATAAATTTCTTTTTCTTTAATTCTCTTTTGTTAATACCTATTCTGGACCTATTCTGTTCTTTAGAAAAACCACTTACTTTTTTTTATTTGCTTTTTTTTTTTTTTCTGAAGTTTTTCTTTTGTTTTGTTTTTCTTCTCCTGCTCACCTGTCAAAAACTTTTTGGATTTCCACATTCTAACTTCAAAGTCTGAGACTGGATTCTACCCAGCTGAGGACCTGGATGTTACTGATCATCAGATTGCTATAAATTGGGAGCATGTATTGCTTGCTGGTAAAGAGACTTGACAAGATCAGAGCCTTGAAAAGCAGTATTTGAAATCTTTAAACACAATACAGTAAGTATTAGCATGCATACAAAGACACGTCCTTTCTGATTTTAAGTCTTGCTTTCAGAACTAGCTGCTAATCAAAAAATAAATTTAACATTTACAGAAAAAGTTAAAAAGACAGAAAAAGCTGACCCAGACTGACCTAAGGGATATCCCACATCAAATGGCGTCATGGTCAGCAATAAAAGCTGGGGAAAAGGAGGAGAGGAACGTTTGGTGTGATGGCACCTTCCCAAGAAGCAGCTACTTGTGATGAGCCCCACTTTCCTGGAAGTGGCTGCACATCTGCCTGCCAATGGAAAGCAGCAATCAAATTCCTTGTTTGGCTTTGCTTGCATGTGCAGCTTTTGCTTTACCTAATAAACTCTCCTCAGTTATACCTGGGGAGAAAATCAGAAAGGTAGGTGTGAGAGAACTCATGGGTTAAGATAAAAGCAGTTTACTAGGTAAAGCAAGAGCTGCACATGCAAGCAAAGCCAAACAAGGAATTCGGTTACACCTGGGGAGAGAGAGCAAGTAGCTGTGTGGTGCTGAGCTGCCTGTTGGAGTTAAATCACAACACTGTGAAGTCTTCTGAAATGAAGAAAAGCAATATGGAGATGACTTTGGGATACAGAAATCACACTGAACAAAGAGTTTGATGTTTCCTGAGTCACAGAATCACAGAACATTCTGAATCGGAAGGGACCCATGATGGTCAAATCCAACACCTTCTCCAGACAGGACACCATCTATCTAGGAGCATTGTCCAAATGCTTCCTGAACATCAACAGGCTTGAGGCCATGAAGAGCTCCCAGGAAAGCTTGTTCCAGTGCTTTACCACTCTCTCTCAGAGAAGAGCTTTTTCCTAATGTCCAAACTGAACTTCCACTAATGCACCTTTAAGCCATTCCCTTACGTCTTAAGGCTACGAGGGAGAGCAGTACTTACTTTCCTCTCCACTCCTCCTCATAAAGTTGTAAAGAGCAATGAGGTCTCCCCTTATCTCCTCTAAGCTGAATAAACCAAGTACCCTTGGCTGCTCTTTAGTCATGCGCTTTAGTCCTTTTACTGTCTTTCCTACCTTCTTTTGGCCACATTTTCATATTTTTATGTCTTTCTTACATATGGAGTCCAAAACTGCTCACAACACTCAGGGTGAGGCTGCACCAATCCTGAGTACAGCAGGACAGTAATTTCTTTTGACCAACTAGCCATACTGTGCTTAATGCACCCCAGGGTACAGCTGGTTCTCTTGGCTGGCAGGGCACATCGTTGACTCATATTGAGCTTTTCATCAACCAAAAGCCCTACATTCCTTTTTGCTGGACTACACTCCAGTCACTTGTCCCCTAATCTGTACGTACATCCCAGACTGCACCATACCAGGAATAGAAACTGTTATTTGTTCTTGTTAAACATGAGTCAGCTATATACATTTAGTAAGAATTTTTCTTCTAAATGTCTTGGTATATTTTATTCATTTGAGAGATGATTTTTTTTCAACTCGTTTAAATGAAGGTAGGCTCATTTTGAAAAGAGCATAATTTGAAAATTCAGAAGAAAAAATTTGCTTTTAGCACAGGTGCACTACTGAGAAAGACTCTGAAACTATTCTCAGAAAGAGAGGCTAGTCTCTTTCTCTTTCTTTTTTTGTATTAGATTTTCATGTCCTCTGTAAAGTTTTATCTCCTAGACCAAATGCTAATCAAAAGAGGATATTCTGCTCCTGCAGCCATGGGTGCACATTGAATTCAGCACTACTTTTCATTCTAGTCATACTGGAAGAGGGAATATTAACTAGGCTCAATTCTTTCAAAATAAACAACTTAAAAAGAGAAGGGCTTCTCTGAATGTGCGATTTATAATCTCTGGATCACTTCTGATGGCCACCTCACGGCAGTTTATCCTGTTCCACACCAAAAAAAGATTTGTAGATTTTATCGCATCTAAAGCATCCAAAGTTTCCAGAGCAAAGAGCCACTCTGTTCCAGAAAGAAAACAGACTAGTATGTAAAGGCAACAGTAATACAGGCGTTTTCAATAACTTCAAGAAAAAGAAAAGTATTTAATCGGAGATTTAACTGCCTAAAGACAGACAAAATACACTGGAGGTGAAAAGAAATTAGTGACGAAGCAAAAAGAAAGCATCTCAGATTTAATACGCTAGGTAATATTTCAGCAAAAGTACTTCATATAGTTTTCACAAAATGCTATGGTAATACGAATGGGATAACAATTGACAATCTCAAGAGAAGTATTCTCCTACATTTGATTTCCTTATTTACTGTTCCCTGAAAGACCACTTCCACAGCACTTATTAATTCCTATCAAAACCTATGAAATGGATAGAGAGAATGTTAAGAGAATTAGTCTTTAAAGCAATACAATCTGTTTTTCAAGATTTCTCTTTTATACAAAAATCCTTTTTACTGGAAGACTTGGACATTTAAAGTAGTACTCGTGTGGATTTATAACATTTATCACAATTCAATCTATTTAGATGGTTTCAAAATTAAATAGGTCAAGCAGTCAAAAAGAAATCTTTCATGCCTAACACGATTTAGTGATAATTCTGTCATCACTTATTTTTTGCCAGTTTCAAAGTGCAAAAAAAACCCCTTCAATTTCAAATACTCATTTATCCCCTTTTTCCTAATGCAAAGATGTCCTAATTTCTAGTTAAGCGTAAGCATAAAATTGTGTGATTTTTTTTTTTTAAATAGAGTAAATGAGTAACTAGTGAAGAATCCATAGCTCATATATTTACTGCATACACAGGGTAAATTACTATATATGTATATTCAGTTTCCAACAGCAGGCTTTGTATATGCATGAAATGGAAATGGGTAGCACATATATACACATGGATACCACAGAATACATTACATAGATTGTGTTCATTTTTAGAATATTTTCATTTCCATAGGTGGGGGAAAAAAAGCAGCAGAAATCCAGTTCATTATTTGCTTTTACGTAGAAGCATCTCTACATCTTATTAAAGTACAGGAAATGAGAAAAAGAGTATCAGAAAAAGCAAGCTGTAGACGAAACAGAAACCAAGTTTATAGCCCTCCTTTGCCTCCAATAGTTTCAGACTTGATTAGTTTTATATTACAGATAAGAACTTAAGAAAAAAGCATTATTCCATTTTATTAGTATCAGATTCCAACAGGGAATAAAGCCTTCATGACTTAATATCACACTCTATCAGCTGACAGAATCTATCACAGTGATCATCCATATTACTGAAAGGTCCTGATGCCATTTGCTGTTCTCAGAACTGCATGCCCTATTCAGCTCTGATGCTTCTGTGGTCTCTGCTTCACTTCTCACTTCTGCCTTGCCATCACAAGTACAATTAATCAGCTAATCTTTGAGATGTCAAAACACATTCATTCAGTCTTTCAGGCTATTTCCTCTCTTCAAGAAAAGCATTCTGCTCAGTAATCAGACACATATTTGCCAATGCAAATGCAGCTTACACAAATTCTCTTTTCAATTGCAACACTGCTGTTTTCAAAAACACTTATCAGTACTGTTGAATTACTCATGCTCTTCAATAACAATTGACCTTTTGTTCTAAACTACTCTCATTTTTAGTATAAACTGCTAGATAAAATCTTAAAAAATAGCTATATGAGATTTGCAATAAGGTAAAAAACATTTCCCTTGGATTTAAATTATCAGAATTAAAGTTTCGACAAATGCAGTTAATTTAATTGAAAAAACAGATAAAACTACAACTGGGTTTTTGCTAGGTTGACCTTCAATGGCTGACAGATGCCCACCCAGCTACTCTCTCACTCTCCCTCCTCAACAGGACAAAGAAAGAACATAAGATGGAAAGGCTTGCAGGTTGAGATAAGGACAGGGAGGTCACTTACCAATTACTTCCATGGGCAAAAGAGATCTGACTTGGAGAAAATTAATTTGATTTATTGTCAATTAAAAACAGAATAGGATGGTGAGAAACACAGACCAAAAAACCCCTAAAATACCCTTCCTCCTACCCTTCCTTCTTCCAAGGCTCAGCCTTATTGCTTCATCTAACTCTTCTACATCACTCTCTGAGCACTGCAGGGTGATAGGGACTGGGGACTGTAGTCAGTACCTAACACTTGGTAACTGCTGCTCCTTCCTCATGCTTTTCCCTTGTCCCAGTTTGGGCTCCATTCCACAGGATTCAGTCCTACACAAACTGTTCCAGCGTGGGTCCTTTCCATGGTCTTCAGTTCCCCAGGAACACTCTGCTCCAGCATACCCATGGGTCAAGTGCCACAGATCCAGCCAGGATAGATCTGCTCCTACGTGGGTTTCTCTCTATAGGTCACCATTCCTACTAGAAGCTTGTTCCAGCCTGGGCTCTCTATGGACCGCAGTTTACCTCAGGACATATCCACCTGCTCCTGTGTGGATGTCTCTTCTTCCACCATGGTCTTCTGCATGGGCTGCAGGGAAATACGTGCTTCATGGTGGTCTCTTTCAAAACTTCCGCTGGCTGCAGGAGCTGCTCAGGCACCTGTGGTAGCTCCTCCATCTCCTTCCTCACTGACATTGGTGTCTGCAAGGTTGTTTCTCTTGCTTTTTTCCCCATCACTCCTTTCTCTCCCAACAGCTGCACAATATTTTCACCCTTCCTTAAACACATCTCCCCAGGGTGCCACCATCTTGTCTCCTGTAGTGAGGCCTTTGGAGCTGGCTGGAACCAGCTGTGGCTGGCACAGGGCAGCCCCGGTCTCACCTCACAGAGGACTCCCAGCAGCCCCCTGCCAGCACCTGGATGCAGATGCCCCATAAACTAGCAAAACGTGCTTATAAAGTGGTGAAAAGGCACTGTTTAGTTCTTGGTTGTTTTTTTCCTGGTTTGTTTTTTTTTTTTTCTTTTTTCCCCTTCCCTAATTGAGTTTTAGGAAATTGTAGTTTCAGGCTCTTCAGTATGTTCAACACTTGGCAAATGAAAGTGATACCACTTCTAAAGCTGTGAAGAATGGTTTTTTTCTTTAGCAAAATGTTGATAGTGCTGTAGTTTGACCCAGCTTCATACCAAACACTGAGAAAAAGTAACTTCTGTCTCAGCTAGAAACTAAGACAGATATCTTTTACAAAAACTGTGAGAAAGAATCAACTCTGAAATCAACATTATTTTAGCTTACAGAGGATAAGCATAGCAGCTAGCTGTCCAACAAAGGAGGTCAGGCTTAGCAACTTACTTTCCCCATTGCCTATTTTTTCTTTTTTTTTTTCTCAACTGAGCTGCATTGATAAAAGGTCTAAACTTTCATTTTATGCCTCTGTTTATGCAGGGGACAACAAATTACAGCTTTGAAATATTTGACTATCTTGGTATTTTTCCAGAGTTGTAAAATTACAACTTTACAAAGGAGCTTTTTTTCCTTTAATTGGGCATGGAATTAATTTTTATCAAATCTATGACGCAAAAAAAAGGCAGACGTGGTTGGAGGTGTGCAGAAATGCAGTGTTTTAGAAATGGCTGTCTCTGTGAAGGTTGGCAGGCCTGTCTTGACAAGCACAGCCTTGTACTTCAATAAATTCATACACCTTTTTTTTTGTGGGCCTTGAAGTACTTTGGCACCATGTAAAAGTCACAGGAAACACAATATATTTTAAATGAACAACAATGCTTCCTGAAAGATCAGTTCCTTGATCAACAAGAGCAAAAATCAACGAATACAAACACTATTATAAAAAAAAAAACAAAACAACTGTATTACTATAGTTAAAAAAGAAAGAGTATTCAGTAGTTCAGAAATGACAGAATTATGCCACAATAGTCTGATTCTTTTTCACATAACATTTATTTAAAAGATAATCAGTTTCCTTCTCCTGATTTTCCTGCTCCTTGAATCCCCTTAACTCCAAGAATATGAAAAGGAAGGAAGAGAGATATAGAGAGGTTTATTGGTTGAGTAAATTAGCCTGCTTTCAAAGGTTGACCAGATTTGTTTATGAACGACTACATAGTTTTAGCAACACAGAAAGCACAGATAATTTGGCCTTAACACTAAGACATATCTGTAGCAAGCAAAGTTCACGACAAGCAGACAGTCTTCAAGGAAAGCAAGAGACACAGGCCCAGTAAAAGAAGTTAGCTTGTATCTGCATGTCTGAAGCACAAAGTGAAGCAAAAACATGATAGCAAACTTATTTCAACTCTAAAATGACAGTCTCAGTTGAAGGTATTTATTTGAATTAGGATCCTAGCTATAGACAAGGACCATACTGTAACATATCTTGTACAAAACTGCTGAAGTACTAGTGTAAAGGTGAGGAATATTCATAGAAACTGAAGATGCATTAGAATAATAAAATAGCTTTCCTTAAAAAGAAAAAAAATAAAACTTTTAACAGGTTGATTATTATTATTAAGGTTTATACAGGTAGAATAATTTTCTGTTAAATTTCCACTGTGCTATGCCAAGGATATTAATTTTGTTTCATGTTATGTATGCAAAGATAAATTCTCTCCTATGTGTTTTTTGATGCCCAATATATTTAAAAGTTATTAATTCTTTCGGCCAGAATACAAATCTGCAAATCCCTAGCTACTACCACTGGTTTGTACAAGTTAAGACATTATACTAATCATCTGCTTACAATACACTGTGCCAGTGAAAGGCAGCGCATACAGAGTTGGTGATTACATTACAAATCTATATTGTTCCAACCCTGATTGTATTCCCTAAGGTTTCAGAGGACACAAAGTCAGAGATCGCTGATCTGAAAGCCCAAAAGTTGATTTTGAAGTTATTTTCCAGACTGCACAAAGGAAAGAGTGGGCGCTTTCAAGTGTGCACACTTGAAACTCCAGCAGGTCAATCACCCAAACAATCCACTGTCTTCCAAAAACCATCCCCAACAAACAAACAGCAGAACTTTGTTTTATGTCAAATGCTACCCAGTAAAAGAATTTACCACTGTCTTGTATTTTCCATTTATGTACTAACACACCAAAAACAGCTTACCGAGCAACAGATCACAGCTAAAGCACACTTACTATCAATAGTGTCTTAACTGATGCCTGAGAATCAGATATTCCTAAATAATATTATACAATTAGAATAGAGAAACAGTTGATAGAAAAAGTACCAACTGCAGGGAAATATACTTCCCTCGATTCTTTTTTAATGAGTGAAAAGTTATTTAATCTTTATTTAATCATGAGAAAAGTTAAGACAGACTCTCTAAACAAACTCCCTAGTGGAACCAGTACAATAGGTAAGGGTATTTATAAGTTTATTTTCTTCTGTTCCCAGGTTCAGTGAAACATTTATGTGAAAAGTATCCATAAGTGGGCTCTGGATCTACTTCATCCAAAGCATTAAAATGACACATTAAATATTTACACTTAATTTTCATGAAAACATTAAAGAAAATAGGGTCATTCAGTTTTTAACCCATTTCCCTTATTTCACAGGTAGCTAAGTTGCAGTTCATTGCACAGAAAGCTAAAAGACTGTCTGAGGCGTTAACAAAACAATTATCTTCCTTTCTTTAAAGGTGTTTACATTAATAGTAAAATTTAAAAACAAAAACTTTTGAAAAGCTTGGATTCTGAAAAATGTTTTGAAATGGCATTTAGTGAATATTTAAAGCATAATATGGGACAACATGGAAGCAAGAATCATGATCTCATCTACCATAAACAATTTTTTTGCTAATTTTTTCAGTATTTAGAAATACTTGTAGAGAATATAATAAAGGCAAACTTCATTAATTAAGGATGAAGTCCTGGAAAGTAAGACAGTTAACAGTTTGTCAGTTTGCACTTTTTCCTCATCGGAATAAGCATAACAGATGCAAGTAATGACTAACAAAATACACAAGTTTAAATACTCAAAGTATGAAGGATGAAGCATGAAGAATGGAAAGAAAGGAGAAAATTACCAGGACTGTCACTGAAGTACTGCTAACTAACACCTGTCTTTCACTGACTGTCTTTCACTGTGACTGATTTGATTCCCCTGAGTATGAAAACGAAGATAGTGAAAACATAACTGCTCAAAAATGAGGCATACGACAACAGTCACGGAAGATTTATCAGGCACTCAGTCTCCTAGAAAAAGAATCTCCAGTCTTTTGAAAGAGCAATCCAACATGAAATGCCTGCATCTGTTGCAGCTGATGTTCCTGTCTTTTATCCCTCATAATATATATACAATCCCTGTGTATTTAAATTGTGTGCATACATCCACATGATATACATTAATTCTTTAGGAAAAAAAATGCTTTACTGT
This sequence comes from Penelope pileata, assembly GCA_013396635.1. Lineage (NCBI taxonomy): Eukaryota > Metazoa > Chordata > Aves > Galliformes > Cracidae > Penelope > Penelope pileata. The sequence goes on along the minus strand of WBMW01000546.1, from coordinate 141,916 downwards.
TAAACACAGATACCTGATCTATTAAAGTAAAATTAGGGGAGTGATTGGCCAAGCAACTCTGAAACAATAAAGAAGCAACAGTGATTTTAGAAATTTATACATTAGAGTGGCTGACAAGTAAAATGGTTTTTAAAGAAGTTTTCAGGTAAAAATCAATTTACTACAGGGTAAAAAGCAACAGAAGTAACCTGCTTGGAAAAGGTGGATTAAGTGCAAAAGTTGATGAAAGAAAGTTCATTAGTTTTCATAGGAAACAATATATGCAAAGAGTAGTAAGCAAGGTCCAGCACGAGTCAGCGTCCCCTTCTCAGTTTATAATAAGACTACATATTTTCCGTGCACTTCAATAAGCTGGGATAAAACAAAGTCCACTGTGGGGCTCCTGAGTCTGGAAGAACAGGAGCAGCAACTACACTAGGAACTCTTGGCCTGGTACTACAGCATCACAGACTTTCTTACAATTCTCATTAATCATAAGGAAAGGCTGACTAGATATAACAAATAAAAACAAAACAGAGTACTTCATAGTCCCATTATTTTTGGCCTTTACATAGTCTTCTTTTTAACTTTTTCAATGTTTGGAAGAGCAAAGAAGCAAAACTATTATTGGTGCAGAAACTACAACTGAAATTAATCAATGCTTTAATTATAGTTCCTTTGAAAATCTAAGAACTAGATTCTCAGTCACAAATAATGTAACAGTTTTCAAATTCTTTCTGTTCTGGAGGCCATTTATCTTCCATTTCAATTCTCAAAACAAGTTTAGAAAGTATAAATACAGCACACTTCAAAACAGTATATCTATCCTATTTCTACCTATGGAGCTGTAGAACTCCTTGAACAGTATTTGAAGATGTAAATTTCAACAGGTAAGTTTCAAAGCAAGGAGAGCTGTCTGTAGGAGGAAAAGCTGATTTTGAACTACGTCTTCCTCATTTCATTTTTTCAAGATTTTTAAACATAAATCTGATTTTACTTCTTCCCCAAAAGAAGCTTAAGATTTACATTATTAGAGGTATTTTGGATTAAAATAGGAAAGCTTGATGAAGCAGAATCTCTTTCTACATTTAAGTTACTATGTAACTATGCTCTAGATTAATATTTGTTATATATTAATAATTTCTCATTGCTGAAGCAGTAAAATTTCAACTTTGTAAATCATTTTCCATCTACACTTCTTAATACTGCCTGAAATTACTATTTTTGTTTCTTTTCCTTACTTTTTTTCTGATCTAAGCACAGTTTCAGTAATGAGGTAAGATTTTACGAATTATATGGCAAACTAGAAGAGCTAGAGAAAATAGCACTTTTCCAGGAATTCTGCATTCATTCTTTTCATAGGTCTTTGTAGGGTAGCCAAACTACCCTAAGGTTCACAAGCTGGAAATCAGGTATGGTGTTACTCAAAGTTTATATGGAAATGGCACACCAGGGTGTATTGCAAAGCACAGCCATAAAATTAAATGGGAAAAACCTAGAAGTTTGATGACCATATTGCTTAAGATATTTCAGCTGTATCAGTATTTCAATCATTCTGAATCTTTCCTAACAGTCACATTTTAGTATGTGATCGATGTAATTTGACTCAGTAATAACGTTTCAGCAGCTTCACTAATACTTTTACGACTTTTTATATTTTTTAGACCAGTTTACCTATAAATAGTACAGAAATACAAAGAACAATATTTTGAAATATTAAGCATACCTGTGTTCGCAGAATTTCACCTTTTGACAGTTGCATATCACCAGTCAGCTCCTTCACAGTAATACCCAGTGGTTCAAGACGCTTGCTGAAGTAATTTGTCATTTCAGCAGCCAAAGCCTTCATAGGAGCAACATATACAATCTGTAAACAAAAGGACACTAGCTTGATAAACGAGCAAACCTCACAATGTCGTTTGTTTCATGGCAACTATTACAAATCATAACTTATTGAGAAATATGATGCTAGGCACTTACAGTGAAAAATCTTAATAGTGATATATGAAAAGTAGTTATCTTTGTTGGAGGAGTGTGCAGCTGTTTAAAGGACAATGGATTTTGTTTATTCAGCCTCATCACTTTCAGAATTGGTTCTGCATCAAAGCTAAATGGATTTTCATAGCTTTTCACTCACATAATAAGATTTTTAGAACAGAAACGAGGAGCTTTAATGGTAATGAAGTAAATTAAAATTAGCCTTATCTTTGACTTGGAAAAGAAAAATACTCTTGAGAACTCCCAATTTCACAATCCATGTAAAAGTATAATGGGTTTTACCTTACAAGTTATAAAGTTGTTACTTGGTTCATTTAATTCTTACCTTAAATTCATCCTTTTTGATAACACCGTGCTGAACGTGCTGGCGTATTTCATGAAGAACTGTCAGCATGGCAATATTAGTCTTCCCAGCTCCAGTGGGCGCACAGATTAGCATGTTCTCGTTTGTGTTGTAGGCAGTCTCAAAAACTATAGATTGGATTCGGTTTAGTCTTTTCATGCCTTTAAAAGCAAGTTGTCCAATCTGTTATAAACAAACAATACATGCATTTTAGATTTTTAATGTGTGTGTGTAGAAACCATAAGAAACAATGCATGGTAACAAAACTCAGGATAACTGCTTAAACACATTTATTATTATTCCACATTTTTAATTCTGAGACTACCACCTCTAGCCCTCCAATTCTGTACCATAAGGAAAACAAAACTTAAGAAGAAAACATCTCTTAAAATTAATCACAATCTTCAGCTACATGCTATTTCAGCATTTCACTTCATCTTAATAAAAGTCTGGCACCAAAACTAATATGCAATAAAATAAGTATTAATAATTATGCATCAGTAAAGCAGCAATATTTAGAATCGTAGAATATATATCTTTGAATCTAAGGTGATAAATTATGATCACTCTAATGGAAGAAGACTCAGTGACACACAGGAACCTGCTGAAGAAACACATGGTCTTTAAAATTATTTATGATCAATTTTGTGCAAGGAAGTTAAATTATGTAAAGACACACACAAAATTCAGTAACAACCTTCTATTTGATTCTGAGGAAATATCCATCTTAGAGTTTTAACTGTTTAGATCTCTCCTCAATACAAAAAAAAAAAAATTACAGCCTCCAGAAAGAACATAAAACTTGTATGTGCAGTCCCAAATAAACTTGGGATGTTTTCAAAAAATTAAACTTTAGTTAATATAGTTAATATAGATTATAGTTACTACAGTCTAGTGCATGTTTAATTAATAGCCAATTACATTATAAAAAAAAATTGCTTTCCTAGTCTCTGAAAAAACAGATTTTCACCAAGAAAGAACTGCTACAGACAGGTACAGTTCCTGCATTTCAAGGTACTTTTGCAACTGAAGATCCTTAGGATATTAAATTAATTTGCATCTTGCACCTTTTTAGTTACTTTTCACAGTCTACAGAAGTCCTGACAAGAGGAGCACAGGGGCAGCACTAAGCTTTTCTCTCTGGGGACAACAGTTTGCAGAGGAACGGCATGAAGCTGCATCAGGTGTCAGTTTGGGAAAAGGTTCTTTACTAAGAGAGTGGTTGGGCCCTGGAACAGGCTCCCCAGGGCAGTAGTCATGCCACTACGCCTGACAGATTTCAACATTTGGACAATGCTTTCAGAAATATGGTTTGATTTTTGGGTGGTTCTGTGTGGAGCCAGGAGTTGGACTCAATGATCCTTGTGGGTCCCCTTCCAACTCAGGATAATCTATGATTCTATGATTTCCATTCTTCTACAGATTTGGTTATCCTCACTGCTTCTACTAATAATCCTGAAAAGTATCCTACCAATATTTTGGACAACTATTTTAATTTTAGGAAATCACAAAAGTAGAAAATGACTGTAAAGAACAGTCCTGAAGCCACCTTCTAAAGAACTCTTTGCATTATTACAGGCTTTTCAGCTAATTCACAGATATTCGCTATGGTAAGTAGTATTCTTTCAAATACAATTTTATAGAAAGGAGCATATTATCTGAGCAAGACCAAATTTTTGTTATTTCCAGTAACGCGAGTTTAGCAATGAGAACTTTATTGGCTATTCAAATAAACTATTTTATTTAATTGTACAACAAAAATAAATTAGGTCTATCATTTTGCTGCAACTTCTTGGTATTCGCATTGTGAGAGGCTGACATGCGGATTCCAAATTTAGGTTAATACACCATTTTCAAAATACATGACAAAGCTCTATTCTTAAATGGAGAAGAATGATGAACCTGATGATTGGCCAATTACAGCTTTACTCCAGAGGACGTTGTAACAATGAATGTTGTCCTTCAAAATTTAAAAGTTGATGAAAATGCTATGCAACTACACTTCCTTTTTAATTAATGTATTTTTCATTTTTGCAGTACCTTTGTCTTGGCAAGGACTTTCGGTTGAAAACTTGCACAACATTGAAAAAAATAAGTTCCATTCAAATCAAGTTTTGCAGTTGTATCTGTAGGATTGAAGTTTCTACGCACGTCTAAAGAACATTCAAATATCTATCCTAAACTGTTAAATGTTTATGGTGAAGGAAAAAAAAAACCATATATGCTATGCTAGCACTTCAACTTTTCATTAAGTTTAATTCTTTAAACAGATGAATTTCAGCATTACAATAGTCTTCACTGTTAGTGTTCTTTTGCAGTTTATTTTGCTTGCAAGGTTGCAGGGGAAAGCTTATTTGCTTTGCATCAGGTTTTGTATACACAATGTTTACTTGGTGTACTGTCTTCAAACTTCCTTTCATCTTCAAGAAGGAGACTATTATGAAGTGCTAATGGACTTCCTGGAGACCTGCTGATTACATTAGTGCCATCAGGGTTCAATCGAATATTTTTATGGCCTCTTTAGTCATTTTAGGTTTGTAATTTGCCTTTTACTTCATTTTGAGATTTCTTGTCAGGTCTTTGAAAAGAGTTGCATTTTATAAACACTTTGCATTTTATTATAAACACTTTGTACTGTTTATAATAAATGATATATGGAGGGAAACTCAAAACACAATTGGTGATTACATTGAATCAACAAAACACTACACTGCACAATACACGTATTATTTAAAGCAGCAGCTTTTAAATTTAAGCAGAAGCATAGCTGTCTGAAGTCAGGTCTTCAGAAAAGATTTTTTCACAGTCACATAATTGAGCACATCCAGCTTTACACATAAAAGTCTCCTTAATTCCTTAGGTGTGGCTCCTTAATATCCTTAAATAAAGCATGTCTAAGTGCTTTCTCAAACTGCTGCCTGTAGGAATATATTGGTCCAGCTTCTGCTAATCTCCAGGTGGGCAATGTAAGACATCATCTCCCTAGTCCTGGGACATGAAATTATTAGCAAAAAATATATATACTTGGAGAAATAAAAATAATTTCCCATCTGTTTTCCTATTGTAAATAGTAACACCATGCCTTAAGACAGCCTTGGTAAGCAGCAATACATGTTCCACAGAAAAGCTACGAAAAAAGCTGTAAGCTGTGTAACAAACTGGAAAAAAACACCTTTTTTCTGTTTATCTAGAAAGATGCTGAATCTACCAAAACAGGAATATTAAGAATAGAGTAAAGGTTAACAAAAAATAAAACTCACAAAAGTCTGGACCAGCCTGGACATTTGGACCACAATATAAGCTTTCATTCAGTATGTTACATAATTTTCAGACAACTTGAAAGCAAAAGGCAGACACTGACAAATCAATACACAATAATCACAGCTGCAATACAAAGCCAATATATCTTTGAATGGTGACTGCAAGAATGTATGAAGAACAAAAGCTCTAAGATAATAGAATTCCAGAGGAAATAGTATCTTCAAATTTACATTTAGTTCAAGAACGTTACTGCTCATTTGGATGAAAATAATTATAATAATAATAATAAAAAAAATACTCCAGATTACCCTTCCCCAAAACCTCACTTTATTGCAAACAGTAAGTACATCCAAGTGCATAATCCACAAACAGTAGTTCTGTTCTTAAAAGTCACTAAGGAAAATAGACACTATAAACAGGAACGCAACAGTATGCACAGAAATCCACAATTTGGCAAATCTGCATGATTTATCTTTTTCTTTTTTTTTTTTCTTTTTTGTCATTTGCACAAACTATCTACTTTTAACACACTTCAATATACATATTTTTTTTTCCCTCTGGCAAATTAATGGCAGCCAAGATTTGTACAGACCATTTGTTTTTCAGATAAACCAGTGAATTCCCCGTTTCCTTAAAGGACCAGTACCCATTGGATGTCAGATATTATACTTCATCGAAGGTGAACGAGATACAACATTCTTCAGTTTTCTGTTGCAAAGCAGCCTTATCACTAGAATTCTACAGAAATCAAAAGTTTAAACAACACAAGAGTGCTGTTCTTGACAGACACAATCTCATGCCTAAAATTATGTCATTTTCACACAAGCATGAATCAATGTGAAAGATCACTAAGAAGCAACTCTCTCCACAAACTGGAGAGAGATACTCAAGGTTGCTCTGAAATCAATGTCAAAAATCTTTATTTTTACAACCAACCCTTTTATGAGTAAATAAGATTATACTTAATGAAGTTACTCTAAGTCAGTCATTTCATTGAAAAAATCTGTGTTGATGCTCCAATGGCAAAATTGAAAAATAAGAAGAGACAAAGTGAAAAATTATTTGAGTAGTTAATTGAAATTCATAAATGAGTTCACATAATTCAGTTAGCAGGCAAACTACAGCTCACAAACCATTGTATGAACTCAGCAGTAACAGTGGCTGTTGTACACATGCCATCTGTACAACATAGGCAGAGGTTCAGACACATAATTCATTAGCCAGATCAACTACAGCTACATCCTTATAGTTCCACAGAATTTAATACAACACAGAAGATGCTCACTTTTTCTTGCTAGGCGTACCTCAGAAACCTGCTATGGACCACATAACACTCACTTTCATGCAGAACAAAAGGCAGACAAATTCCATTAAAAACTGAGATCTTCTGTTAATCCTCAGTATCACTTTATGCAATAACTCTAGTTGGCAGAAACACTTCTCAGACACCTTCTCAGTATCACAAATTTTCACTTTGTGGCCCAATGTGCTTTTAAGCCAACTTCAAAGTACAATGCTAGCATTTCAGTAGCAGCTTTAAATTTAACATTGATGTGCACAGACATAAAACGACTTACCTAGTCTACCTAGAGCACCATTACAAAAACAAAACAAAATATTTAATTAGCAGTTTATCCAGAAAAGATGCCTTTGCATTGTCTCCCTCGGAATTACCATAGTTTATGGATTTTTCTACAGGACATTCCCCTAGTATTTTTCATTCTAATGAGCTTTTGCCTTGTCAATATTCATAGAATTATATCATAGAATCACAGAATGGCCTGGGTTGGAAGGAACCCCAAGGATCACCAGGTTCCAACCCCCCTGCCACAGGCAGGGCCACCAACCTCCAGATCTGGTACTAGATCAGGTTGCCCAGGACCCCAAAATATTCATTTTTCCAATTTCCGCAGCATAAAACAATCTAACATAAACATTCTGTAATGATAATCCCTGTTGTAATATTTATCATAAAGATTCTGTTGCACTTATAAGCCAAGTTTAAAATTCCAGTATTTTCTCAAGTATTTGCTTTATTCTCAATGCATCTATTGTAATCAGTGGACCTCATATAATTCAGATGCAACAAGTCCCATACTGCAGTGAGTTGTTTTATTGCTCTTTCAGTAAAAATTATTAAACTAACAGGTAATAACATAACTAATCCATGCTCTTTTATAGAAAATCCATGAACCTTGGGAAATACCCATTCAGATGCCCCTCAGCCTCTTCACCGTATTTTAGAATGCTGTTGTTAAAAACGTGCATGTATGCATACATGCACATACATACATACAAATACTCACGCACCCATTTTTTTTAATAAATATATTCACACTATCCTTCCAAATTATGAACAACCAGTAGTCCCCCCTACTTTCTAACTATGCATATATAAACTTGTAGTACTTTTGTGTGAGTATAAATCCTACTTTGTTTCTCAAAGTGCACTCAGAAATAAACACAGATGATACACCTGGGAACTTCCATCGCCACCCTCTCCAGATAATACTTTCCATTTTCTACTTTCATGGAGGTGGTAGCTTGAGATATAGGAACACTAACAGATAAAAATATAACAACCATGAGGGTTAAATTATTGTGATACTGTGGTATCTGAGAGCACAATTTCCTGCCTGCTCCCAAGAGGAAAATGCTGTCTTTCAAAGTCTATAAATACATATTTTAAGCAAAAGTCTTGAGTGCAATTTTAAACAGAATTTCAAATACTATTCTTTAAGTCGAAGACTGATTACTCCTAAGAACTCAAATGTGCCTTCAGTTATGCCAAAGTAAAGCAGACTAATACAGTCTTCTTCCACACTTGTACTAGCAATTTTCATTGAGAAAAGGCTATCCTGTAGCAGTACATAGCAGAAGCACGTTATTTACTGTCCAGTCAATCACTAAAATGACTAAAAATACTTTGAGCTGTTTCCATTAAAAAATTTACAGATCATTTCATGTGCTTTATACCAAAAAAAGTCTGTGTTTAGTTAACGTGACATAAACGTACCTTTCTCAAGAATGAAAAATGAACATTTATTAAGTTGCTTTCTCAATTTGAATATTTCACTTATTCTAATTTAATGAGGTCAACAAATGTAACAATTGCAATGTCAGCAGGTAGGTATAACTGGATTTCAAATATTACAGTGATTAAGTACAAGAGGGAAAAAAAAATGCTGTGAACCAAAGTTGGGTTTATCTGAGCTACATGCTGTTTCACTATGGTAGAACATGCCTATCTGAAATGCTTCAGGAATTTTTCTTGATAATTGGCTTTACTCTACAAAATTTAAAACAGATTAATCACTGAATTTACAATCTGTCTAACATCACAATTGCCTTCTGTTGAAAGCAAATTTAAAAATATCGTCTTTAGGAGAGCAGGGTGGCAGCATTTCATATGATATATTTCTGAAGTATAGATACCTTTCAGTATTTTTTTTCCTTTAAAAAAACCTTACATAATTAAATCGTATTTTATGCATATCAATATATCAGTCCTAACTGTTTGTATTTCAATAATTCAGGATAATATTTTCCAGCTATTTACTTTAGCTTGCTCTCAACCTATAATATAAGCCATTTCTTCCTAATAACTCCTAACAAAAAAAGACAAACTAAAAGATTGCTCTGAAGGGTAACTATAGTTGAAACAACCAGTAACTTCAAATCATCAGGTAAAAATGAGAGAAGAATATTCCTAGAGGAATAAATATCAGTCTCATAACTTTTCTACAACTCATTTTTGTTCACCATTTCAGTTAATTTCACACTACTGCTAACCAAGAAGGGAGTACTGTTTTACAATATAAACGTTAAATGACTTTTTTCTACATTATACTAGAGAAGATTGCAAACATAATCACTCCTTTTTTTTTTTTTCTCCCAAATCCCAAAGAAACCCAGCAGCACTCCCAGAANAACACAGCTATTTTATTCTCCCAAATCCCAAAGAAACCCAGCAGCACTCCCAGAAGTTGTTCTACTTTATCCACTGTAGGAAAACAACAGGTAGGTGAGAAAAGCTGAACTTTCAAGGTAAAGTCACCATGGTGTGGGAACAAGCAAAGCACCAGTATCAAAAGATAGGAAGTACAATGCTATAAAAAAATATTTAGGAAATATGTCTAATGACTTCTGATTCTAAAATCAATTTGTTGTGTATTACCATCCTCAGGAAATCAAATGTGTTGCAATGAATCAAGAAACACACACTTAAGCCTCTCGAGATTTCTCTCAAAATAAGCCAAACACAAGCTGGGAATCTGCTCTTCGGTAGCATAACATCTTCTATACTTTCTGCATCTTTTAGTAAGACACTAGGCACAGGGTAGCTGAGACTTTTGGCTGCCATATCTTGGCTTGTTCTTACTAAAATAAAGATGTATAACAGTAGTTCAATGAGGATATTCCACATACTCCTACCCTATGGAAATCTTCGCCTCCTTCCCACTCCCCCCTTTCTTTTTTTTAAAGGTATTCAAAATGACTTCCATTTGTTGAATCTTTACACAAATTAAAGTACTGACAGGTAAAAGTAGGCATTTCGTTTGATGACTTCTAGTTACAGGCAGATGCACCTATTCCCAGAGTGGCTCAGCAGGTGTTGCTCAGCAGCTGGTGCCCTTTACTGGTTTGCCTTTGCAGTGTTCTCATCAGATTTTCAACAATTTCAGAGGCAGCACTACACAAAATGCACACACTTGGCAGCTGTGTAGAAAATGAGACAGGCTTAATGTTTTCTTCAGGTCAGACACAGTCAATTTTACCCGACATTAATATTAAAAGGAGTATGTTTATTTATGTTTCTTATTTGCATGAGAGGGTCAGAAACAACCAGAAACCCAAATAACTGCAAGAATATGCAACAATCACAGTGAGATTGCATAATAAATAATATTTTTCAGCAAATTCTGCAAAGTATTTCATACACAGCCCTATATGAGTTTAAAGAATTGGAAGAAATGAAATTCACTATATTCACTAATATAAACAATCCCCAGTATTAGGCTCTGACCCATATTGTCAACGAATTATTCTTGTCTTTAAAATTATACTGCCTAAGAAATGATAACTCTGATTTTACACAGCTGCACATTAGAAAGTTGCACATTACTAGTACTTTGAATAAGTAGAGTATCCATAAAATGAGAATCTGTTTAACTTTCAATTACAACTTCACTAATGAAGGAACATTTGGAAACACTATTTTAAATTGACAGGTTTATTTATTTATTTTTGCTGTACATGTTTATCTGTGGGGTTGGAGTGTGTGTTTTTTTTTTTTTTTTTTAAATGTTGTCATTAATATCAAGCCACTGACAAAAACATGCTTAAACGCACAAAAAAGAGCATATTTATTAGTTTTTCATAGCATCCTTGCCACCCTTAACATCTCTAGTGCCTTAAGTGCAGCTTGTTCAGGTAATACAACAGCCAAAATTCTCCTCACGTTAAAAGGCTCTTATACGAGTATGTAAACAGATAAGTCAACACTGTAAATACATACAGCTATAATGTATTATATAAAATACTTTCCTAACAGTGTTTATTTAGAAAGTGATGTTTAAAGAAAAACAACCAAAACTTTCATATTCATAAAAAGAATAGAAGACTTCTTCAAAACATCTTCAATTAAACCCCGCAGTACAAGGCAACTTAAAGAACAAATAATCAGGTCACAATGTAACGAGATGATTTTAAGGCACTACAAAATAGGTTATAACTGAAAAGGAAAAAGAAGCATATGGGCCAGAAAGATTACTTTCCACAAAGGTGAAAAAATATCTTAAAATTTTTGTGTGGATGACCTAAAGAAGCCCATATAACAAAGGACACCTTCAATCAGTCTGATAGTAAAAGAATCCAACTTGTGCCGCATCAAATTAAAGCAAATAAACCTGCTGTGAGCCTTTCAAAAGGCAGGTTTATGATAGAGGTAGATAGGGAACATTGTTTTCCAATAAGAAAAAGGTTAATTGCAAATTATTTTTTTTAATCAGGGTGACACTGTACAATCTGAAAGTGTAGATGCAAATAGTCATCTACGAATTTCTCCAGTAATCCCAGTAACCCAAAAATTTAAGTATCTCTGCATTACTTCCCCATTCCTACACCACAGTAGTAAAAGCTAGTGTACAGTATACTTTTCTAGTGAATATTTTTCTAGTTTCTACAAACAATAACCTGCTTTTAAATTAACACAACATAGTGATTCAATCCGCATCATCATACCAAAACCAAAAGCCACACCATATGAACACACTAGGGAGTACATAATTTTAGGAAATACAGGCTTACACTCATCTGATCAGTTATACAATGCCTAGCTCTGGAAATCATGAACAACAAGACACATTCACTTTATGTTCATTCCTCCCCATCCCCAAAAGAGACGAACTTTGGTATTTGTTCCACAATGGTGGATTGACACAGATTGTTTTAGTACATATGGTCGGCTGCTCAGTGAAAGCTGCTTTCTGCTTTTCATAAAATCTGACAAGATGACACCTCAGTTCTTGTCCTTCCCTAATTATTTATTATCTTTCTCTCTTTTTTGCATCCCACGCACATCTCTAAAAGGGACACAGATCTGCTTTTTTGCCTACCTACTCATCTCTTTTTTTGTATACAGATCTTTTTTCCACTGAAAAATAGAAAAAGTAAAATGCTGAGGAGCTGACGGAGGTAGAGGGGAAGAATATATAAAATAGTGCCAGTGGTGATGGGTCTGTTGAAAAGCATCTTCAAAAATCAACTAAGAATTAATATATATACACACAAACACACCATACATGCTGTATATACGTTTCATATGCATATATAGTAAATATATAAAATGTGTACTTGGCTCTTTTTAGAAAAAAATTTAAATATCTATGATAATTTTGGACTGGGAATGGAAGAAGCATCATGGATTATGCCAAAGATGCCAGTCATGTCACACCTGCCTAACGCAGTGATATTTCAGAATTTCTCATCCTGCGTGAACAGACAGATTCCTTGCAAGGACAGTGTCAAAAGGTATCTTTATGATGATTCAAAAATCACAGTTCTTGAATGTTAAGGGCATATCACAATCCCTACTGCCAGGTACCATGGAATTTCAAAATGTTTTTTAAGATAACTTTGCAAGTTACAATGATCTAGAGGAAACTCATGTAATGCCTAGGAGATTAATATATCCAATACTTTCTTCAGCTCTTACAAGCTAGTAAATATCTGGAATATGTATTTCAGAATAATCAAAATTTTATTATCAGTTTTGACAAAAACAAACAAGCAAAAAATACATTCAATTTCTATTTCTTGATTTCGTATTCTCTTCTTCTTCCATTTCAGTATCATTATGCTAAAAAAGAAAGTATTCTCAGCTAACCTGTTTTGAGATAATTCATTCTTTACTCTCTCCTTTCAAAAGCACTATTAAGCAGTCATTCCGATGTTTTAGGAAACCTACTTAATATATTTTCATACAGCTTTCAGAGATGCAGAAAACCTCTCATTTCAGGAAACATAGTAAAGGCAGAAGTATGGTATGGCACAATCTCAGATAATCAGACAAAATCATCCATACATAAAATATGTCTCAATTACATATTTATTCTTCGATTATATACTTGCTTCTTTCCTGCTCTTTCATTTTGATGACAGTTTTCAACTTCTCTAACTTGTGGCTGTTGGAGAGTAGTCGTAATCCCTCATCCTCACAAGCTTTGCTCCTAAGAACTCTGTCTCACTGGAGCTACACACATGCCATGTTAAATCAAGGAGTTACGATGTTAACTTTTCATTCCAGAATTAACTGTTGTACTACAACATTCAAAAAGCTTTGCTATCTCTGTACTGCTTTTTAGAAAAAAATTCTTAATATTAATATCTTAATTCTATTTCAGTCTTTTTCTCTCTCTCTCTCTTTTTTTTTTTTTTTTTTTAATATTTAGGTATGTTTTAACAGTGTTATCTAAAATAAATCAGATTAATAACACGGAAGGCAATAAAATCAGTGACTCTGTTTATCAAAAACAAGCATCCTAATGGCAAACAAACATTAGTATTTGAACTAACAGAAAACTTTTACTAGTCTGGGAAAATATTACGGTATCATTTTTATTATTAAAGGCCATATCTATAACGTAAGAATAGTTTTCAGAATATTTTCAGATGCTTGTCACTATGGGAAAATGTTTTCTATTGCTGAAAGGAAAAGAATTGCTTAGCATTCAAGAAATCCTATAGTGATATCTTGAAAACTTGAAAACCACAGTCAAGTTAGGTAAACTCAATGAGTGAAATTCAAGTATAGTGAGATTCCAATTGTGAATTGGTGTCCAACCATTTTGATACTGTTGCAAAGTCAGAAGTCACAATACAAGATTCTACATTTCTCCAACTTTGGATTACAAACAGGTTTTGAGACCAGAATTCCACTTCACAAGTTGTCTGTCACGGTAACAGATCTCTTCGGTGATGTAGTCATAAACTATTTCTACTAAGTACAGCATTTTCCTATGCAAAAAATAATTTTATTCATACAGACCCCAAACTGCTAGTTATTGCACATTTAACCTCTTTAGAATGCTCACTCACGAAAGGTGAAGACAGACAACAATTCCAAAAAGCAATGACTATGTTGAAAACAATTGTTTTGTAGCTGAGAATTAATTTGCTCCATCAAATAATGTTGTTGTGTTCTTTGTTGTAGTTTCCATGGAAATAAATAGGAGGCATTACTTTCAGAGCAACCTGCATTAAGGGCTCTTTTAAACATTGTATCAAGATCTAATTTTTTTTTTCCTCTCTTTAAGTTGGGACTAGTATTGGTGGAACTTGTAAGCATTCTTCAGAGCAATTTAGTATACTTTAATTGGATAAATGACAAGAATTCAATAAAATTAGAAATATTTTTAAAACTAATCAGTCCAACTGTCAATTATTATTTGGAAAATATGCAAATGAAATATACACTGAGATCAACTTCAGAATAAATGGTCACACATTCTGGATGTGAAAAATGTTATTTATGCAAAAACATCTATGCTTTTATTCAGTAGGCTTGTTTGTACAATTCAAAAAGCAAGAAAACATTACAGGAGAAAAAGGGAATATTGATTTTGTAATAATTCCTTCATATAATGCAGAGGAAAAAAAATATTATGTGTTAGTAAAAGGAAATGGCTATAGCATGAAACAAAGAAATAAATCCTGAACACTCACTTTAGGTAAAAACCTGAAGTCATTTTTCACCAACAGCAATTTGTTAGATAAAACCTGTTTTCACAGTCTCGAAGAGGAACTTTCCCTGACCTGAGTTTATGACTTTAGAGGTACATTTATTTGGCAAAAAGGCTGGCACAAAAGCACCTTTATAGTTAAGTACAAAAATATATTTCAGTAATAGTCAAGCTCTGTGTCAAGCAGCCAAAATTAATACATCTAAGCTTGCACATACTGTTTTTTATATTCTTGTTATTGAAACAACCTAGCTAACATGCCCCTTTTGTAAGTAATAGTATAGCAATTCTTCAGACTAAACTGGTGTGACCCACTAGCTACTTAAGAGCCACTTGTGCTTGTACTGTGGTGAAAATATAGATCTCCAAATACCAGTGAATGCAAATAATGAGGGCTGGGCTGAAAGTAACGCCTCCTATTTTATTAGGTTGGCCTGTGATGTCAGAGGCAGATGCTGGTGGTACGACAGTAGAGGTTGAACCTTCCCACCGATATTCCATTGTGTTTTGCTGCTGTGTGACAGATGGCAGCAGAGAGGCATTCTTACACAATGGCGTCTGACATAAAAGCGTAGATGAAACAGGTGTGGAACTGAATCCCTCTGTGTGGAAAAAATTGCATGCATTGACATTTGTTGACACTTGCTGAACGTTTCTGGAGACCAAACAGTGGATGTGAGCACTGTGAGGTGGTGGGTGGTGTGTTTCAGCAGTGGCGACAGTGGGTCACCTCCACCAGTGCAGATTTTTATGTGCGTAGCATGCAGGCTCTTGTTCATCACCGGGAAAAATGCATAGCTAATGGTAGTGATCATGTTGAAAAAGAGTGTTTTGTAGCTGAGAATTTTGTCTATCACATAGTGTTATTGTGCTCTTTGAATCTGTTACAGTTTCCATGGATATAAATACAAGGTATTACTTTCAGAGCAACCTACTTATCTACAAATTGAGTTGGAGGTGAGATTTGCTGCCTTACATTAAAGCAAGAACATTGCCCTCCTCTGTGCAACTTCTCCTGCAGGACACAGGGCACATTGCTGCCACTGACAACACCAAAGATGTTCCTGAACACAGCATCCTCTGTGTAAGTGGGGTATGAAAGAAAGAAAACAAGATGGCATTCATGGACTGTGGCAGGAGGTGAAGCAGTACAGGCTGTAGTACAGAGAAGTAGGGGTATCAAATCTGTTGCTCATGTCAGCAGTTAATGACAGATGATATGTTATGCTTTTATGGCAGATAAATTGTGAAATGTTGCTGCCGCTTGATCTTACGTTTGCGGTCAGTACACGTCAGGATTAAGTAGCTGCAAGGTTTTAGATTTTGCCAGTTTCTATCTTGACTATCATCTTAGCATATATGATATATATAATTCTAGCCATACTAGCCATAAGGTTTCAAGATAATAGTTTACCAAGCCCAGATATATTATGCCAATAAAAACACACTATTTCTTCATTGTGGAGTGCAGCTGAAAGTGTATCCTGATTACACTGCCAAGCTTGTAAATAAGAGCTTCTTGTTAAGGCCTGTGCTAGTTTAAAGTATTGTTTCTCGTTTTGGTGTTGGTTCAGTTTTGCCATTCTGCCTTTTATTCGCACCAAGAAATGAGTCTACAGTTCTGTTAAAACTATTTGTTAGAATTATTATTTAGAGGAATGTATTGATCTTATCAACCTGTGTTTATGTCAACCTAAGGAAGTAATAAAACGCAAATCTAAAACAATACTTAAAATATTTTAAATGAAAGATTATTTCAGCTTACATGATCCAGAGGTTTAGCTTTTGGCTCAAGTTCAAAATATAAATGAACTCCTTATCATGAACTCAGTTCTAACCTTAAGAACTTTGAAGGTTAAATTTAACAGTGTTTGCTTATGTAGCGTATGTTACATAGTCAAAAGACTGCACTCAAACAGCTGACAATGTGACCAAAATCATGCAACTGAAGAGTAAAATCCATATAGTACTCTTGTGCAAATGAAAACATACAGAATAAAAAGTAAAGCCCCTAAAATACAAAAAATTCTTGCATAAATATTCAGTTGAAAATGAAATACTTTTTGAAAAACTAGCCCGTTTCACACTAATTCTGACCTTCTCTCTTTTAAAAGGAAATGTGAAGGCAAATGAATTGTTTGATAATTTAGTTTCATTAGTAGCATTATGTCTACATCTCACAGATTCTCTTCTCAAACTCTTTTGTCTATAATAATCAAGACAGAGGCAACATACACAGTCAAGTAACTGACTGACAGAAATTTCGCCTGCTAGATAATCTGAATATTAAGTTGAACGTTGAAGGCTTTTTTTTCCTCTGCACAACTGACTGCCACCTCTGCTGCTAGAATACTTACGCTACTAACAGCTGCGTTTTTGAAACATACTTTCTTCATGGAATGTACTTGCCTAGCTACACAGTAAAACTCCATCTTCATATACTTCCAGACCCACTCTTGTTGACATGTCTAATACACGTAATTAAGTAGTAACTAATTTTACTTTTTTTGCCACTAGTCTTCTCATGCTTGGTCACACTTCACAGCCAGATTTCATTCTTTTCAATCCTTTCGGAAAATAGATGCAGTTTAGGGTTTTAGCCTTAAATAAGTGGAGGTACCACTGGAAATTTTCAAATCCAAAGTAGGCTTCCTGTATAGTATCCAGAGCATATAACTTTCTTGTGGTAGGTGATGATTGGACTGTGTTAGGTGCAACGATCTGTGGTTGTCAGGCCTGTGTTGGACTTGATGATCTTATGGGTCTCTGCTAGTCTAAATGATTCTATGATTCTTCCCTCTAAAAAGAAATCTGCACCAGCCATTAAAAAACTTCCCATAAATCTAATCTAAGTAGAAGCACAATTCCCTCTAAATCACAAGCAAGCAGCTCTTCAGCACTCTTCCTGACTACCTACCCTCTAAACATTTGGACAAAATAATAACAAATGAAGAAGGGCCCAGGAGAACACCCAGGAAATTTTCTAATGGTACATAATTTGTATTATTCTGTCCTCCAAGCAATTGCTAGGATGTCATACAAACATTGCTAAAGTTTCAAAGAGCGCACATGTTTAGAAAGGTCAGAGTCTTCCATAGTGCAAGCTTGTTTTTACTGCTGTCACTTTGTCACAGCAAGGAAAACAAAGCTGGACTTTACAGAAGGAAGCATACAGCAAATAAGAGGATTACCATCTTCTACCATTACTATGTAGAGAAAGTGTCTCCAGAGGGGTTACCAACAGTTTAACAGCCTGACTACCAACACCACACAGCTTTAGGACTCCCATCCAACACTGCACTGAACCCTGGACTGATCCATTCAAAGCTCTGCCTCTGTGGAAAACGAGAACTTCAGCATTTGAAAGTTCGTCAGTTCTGCTTTTCAAGTACAGTTTTGAAGTGACCTCTTTTCTGGACTTGAAAAGATAATTTTGCAGGGAGAAACATCTTAAAAAGCCAACATTCTTTGCTTCTTTGAATACCTGGACTAAAAAATCTTAGGACCTGAGGCAAAGGAGCATCTGCTTGGATACAGCCAGAATTGGCTCATGGCAAAGCAACACTGCTGAAACAGAACAGATGAATGCTAAAAGAATAATCTCAAAGGAGGAAGATTATTTATCATTTTTAAATCCATTGGGATTTCTCCATAAATCAGCAAGTACTTGGAGAGGTTTGTGATAAATATGCTTGTAACAGCAACAACAGTCAGTTTGGTTGTTCTATGCTTTTTTTCCCCTCCTCTGGGGAACATGTATATTGACTTGTAAAACACTTTGATCACAGAATCAATACATTAATCTATGTTTGAACTAACATTGGTCTTACAACAAAAAACTACTACTAATGGAATCTCGTAATAGTCAATAGTCTCAAAACTTCCAGCTTCCTCACCATGCCTTTAGATGCAGCTACAAACTATTTATGGTTACATTTACTCTCACCAATCTTCCTTGCCCATCTGTTTGTATTTTATATAATCTTGCAAACATATCTATACAGATAAGTGATAGCTATCTTATAAGCACTTACATATACTACACAGAAAAAGCTAAGCAAGATTATTCTACTACTTTGCACAAGTTCACCAAAAAGAATAAATCATTTTGAAGGAAAAACTTCTTGCCCTCTAAACTGATTTGAGTGTATCGGCAAAAATTTTACGGACCAACCAAGATTTTAAGAGCTTAAAAGATCCAAAGCACATAGCAAAAGTGAAATTGTGCCCTAAACAAGATTACTTGCATCTTGCCTGGAAATATCTTAAAAATACACACATTGGCAATTTCAGTATCTTTCCTTCTCGGAGCAAAGATTCCAATAAGATTCAGTTTTAAGAGTCCCAACTAAGGAAACAGATATCTGAAAAGTCTTGCAGTTGGACAAACTATTCATAGATTTATAATCTTTCTTTGCAAACTCTGATATCGAAGTGTGTGTATGTTTAAAAATAAGTATTCACACACTCAATCATTTTTTGCTTTTGACAACCTGTTTGATATAAAGTAAGTAGGAATCATGGAAGAGTAAAGATTTAAAGAATGTTTCTATTTCAGAATTTCTCTTTAAAACTGAAAAGTATACCTCTTTATGATACAAAGTCTAAAAGGAGATGAAAGATTTAATGAATCTGTGTAATTGATGCATTCTGTAACATTACATATGTAAATATCTGTAAACCATTTCTTTGAGATATTTGTTCTATCTGAACTATACTTTTCTGCCAAGTTTCTGTCTCTTGAAATATTTTACTTCTAGCAAAACTTTATAGATTAAGAGGTAATATTTACACACGTGCTTATGGGAGAGACATTTCATTGCAAAAAGCTGAAAATTGTCATATAAAATGTTGCATTTTACAGCTGCAGTGGCTCAACTTTTCTATCCAGTTAAACTGTCAGTCACTTCATAAACATGACAGTAGGTACTATCATCTAAGAACAAAAGAACAGAATCAGACTTTAAACTGTTCTGTTTTAAAAGAGTTAAATCTTTGTGTAAGACAATTTTTACTGAAAACCTCAATAAAGTGCTCTGGGTAACTGTATTAGATTTATATTCCCATGTCCTGTTTTCCCACAGGGAAAAAGGTGGAAGGCATTTTTCCATGTTGTATGCTGAACTAAGAAACATACAGCTTTCTTCACACACATGTACGGCTTGCTCTTATGTTCCCACTGAAATTGGTAGCAAATATTCTATTCTTCAACAGATTTAGCATATACAATGAGGAGGAAGCAAGCACATATGATAGAATACTGCAGATTCTAGAGTGTGAATAGTAAAATCAGATTTATTGCTAGCTTCTTTTTCCCCTTACCTCTGCTTTTTCACCATTTTAGTAACCATGAAACCAACTGACTGCATTTACGCATTACAAATCAAATGATTAAGTGGTAATGTTTTCAGTTAATTCTTTTTAATAGCAAAATAAAAACTAATTTCCTATCTTTCAACTGCTTTACTCACCTCATCTAAGTCTTTAATGTAAACTATTTTCTCTTCGATGCCAATAGGCATTGGTTCACTGTGAGGTATCTTCACTTCTTCATACATTTTGTTATTTTCTCTCTGAACGGACTCTGGTAAGAACACCTAAAACAGTATTACAGGAAAATTAATTGAAGATACGAAAACAGAAAGTTTCATTACTTATAGCCCATTTCAAACAATGGTTCATCACTTTCCTTCAAAAAAAATCCCAATAAAAACAATTCTCCTTGATTCTTTTTATAGATAGTACAGAAGCCCCAAAATAGAAAATAATCAGTTTTACTACTCAGAAAAGATACCGCCACTTTATTAAATTTCAAAAGCCATTAAGTCTAGAATTTCATAAAACATTCATTCTATTAAAATCATTTCAATGGTTTGCAAAGGTAGAAGGAGAAAAATAGTATTTTAATGACTCAAGTGACCCTAGAAATAAAAACAAATACATTAGCTAATATTGTTTTGTTCAGGGTCCAAATAAAAACAAAACGTGAGCATTTAAAATTCTCTGTAAAGAAGCACTGCTTCATGCATAGGACTCCCATTAGTAGGAGAATCTCTAAGAGAACAAGGGAAAACCTGCTGCACTTTACTCACTGGGATAGTTGTATTGCTGAAGAAGGGTCAAGCACCAAACACGTACCTTTGCACCCCCAATGAATGCTGATGTTTTCATAGCTTCAGCTCGTGAATCATAAACATGTGGATAATGAATTCTTTCGAACTCCACCTCTCTCGGTCTACTTAGGACAGGCATACTTCGAGCATTCAAAAGTGCTAGTTCCCTGTAAGCAGAAAAATAGCTGCAATAGTTCTGATAATTATAGGCAGCCGTCACAGAAACTGGACATGGTATATTAAAGTCAGAGAAAGAGTTGAAGAAATGTAAGGAAAAAAAGCATTGTATAAAATTATTAACAAAGGAATTTTACTGTTATTCATTGGCAACAGTCAAAATAAATCCTTATAGCAAACTTCTTAGATAAAAATCAATACAACCAGTGCAAGGCTGGCTCCCTAAACTAACGCAGTTTTGCATCTTTTTACATAATACAGCAACATGTATTCATAGTAAAATACCAGTCCCACTATATTCTTCTCAATACGAAATGCAACACCTTATTTGCTTCTTATTCTCTCCCTCCCTTATTCCTCCCACTGCCTTTAGTTGACAAGATGGAAAATAGCACCCATTAATCTAGAGAGGAAAACAAGAAAGATAGTTCTGATAGATTTAGTACAGACTTCATAAATCTTAAGCAAGCAGTCGGCGCACAGGAGCTAAGAAAGATAGCCTTCCCCTCTAATCTGCATCTACAGCCCACACAGATGAGACCAAGAAGATTCTCATTAAGCAGATCACTGCTTTCTTCCCCTGAAAATTAGGTTTTCATATTAAAAAAAATTCTACACTTGTAATAAAACGTGACTTGAAGTCAGAATCACCTTATCTACAAAGCAAACGGAAAGAAAATAAACGTTTATGATATGTTGAAGTAGCAATTACAACACAAGCATTTTTCAACTTCTGGCATTTATTACCTTTGCATTCGCAGCTCTTTGGGATCAAAGCACATGAGTCCTTCGCCAGAAACTTCTCCATCTTCCCCAGCTTGTTTTTCTTTTCTGGCATTTCGTTTTTCTTCACGACGATACTGTTTCATTAACAGCTTTTCTTGTTCAGACTGAATTGTAACTTGACATCCATAATTGGGTTTAGCATTTTCACCTATAAACTTCTTGCACTGCTCTGCAACACCAAACAGGTATGCATCTCCATAAGTACTGGATTCCATCACTTTTGTTGCCCAGTTTTCTTTTAAACATATGTATTTTTAAGTAGCTTAGCTTTAATGAATTGATTATGCAGAAGTTGGCCTTGAGAATCTATAAGCAACACCTCCACACTCAAAGGTGGGGCACAAAGTCATCACGAAACAAAAATTATTTATCTCAAAGCAAGAGGGGTAATACTGCAAACAAGCAGCAAAGGTGGGGGAGTGCTACCTTTTTGGAACTTACAATAATTTCATCGACACTTGAAAAGTCACTTATCTGTCCTCTTATGTTTATACACTGGAGTAAGTAAAAAGTCTGTGCAAGAAGACTAAATAAGGCTTTCTTTTTTCTTCATTTTTTCTAAACAGTGTCTTCCCATAACATTTAGTGTATATTTGCTAGTTAACATGATTATACTATTGAAAGCATAGCCACAATTTCCCTAAGCAAGCGAGAAAAGAAACCTTATTCTGTACAACCACAGGGACTCCTTCCCTTTATGTGGATAAGCAGTGGGACTGAACAAAGAAGAATGAGAACAGCACAGTTACAATACACAATAAATCCAGGTAATCTGATAAATCTCAGTCACGTTTGCCTTTCCAATGCTATTACCGTTATTTCCTCCAGACTTAAAGACACAATCAAGTCTCCTACATGCAATGTATGCAATGTGGTAGACAGATTTTTTAACTGCATCAGTATTTCTAAACATCTGACTTTGAAATTTTGCAAACAGATTATTAGTTTATGCAGGTTTGACTGAATATAATTTCCTTACTTATATTTCAAATGTACTTTTGCAGTCTACCTCTGAACCTGGAAATTGAGAAGTTTTTTTTGTTTTGTTTTGTTTTTTTAAATCAAATAAGCCCACTTGACTGACGTTTTGAGGAATTTGTACCACTTGGTTTTCACTGACAGCAACAGTTAAAATTCCACCTCTTAGGAGTATGTATACTGAATAAAGTGACTACAACTTTTTAAATATTGTTTTAAAAAATCAAATAAAATGTCAAAACGCCCACACTAAAAGCTTTAACTCTCTCAGTCATATTTAAAGGAAATAACAATGGATGCGATTTTCTGCCTAAATTTAATTCAAACCTAACACATTAGGGTTGGTTACTTTATTTGTCTGACAAACACAACAGTCACCTTTATGGCAGTGGAAGTAAAATGTATAGTAACAGTCAAAAAGTACAGCATGCTATAAACATTCAAGATATGTACAGTTCCTTGCCTTGTGCTTATTTTCTCAAGACACAAGTAACTCAAAGTCAATTAAATTTTTTCCAAATACAAATGATCCTCTTCCCCACGTGCAATTTTGGGAAGCTAAAACTTCAGTCGCCATTAGCAGTTCCACCTTGATCAGCTGAAAGGAAAACAGCTCTAATAAACTGATTAAACTGAACTTGGAGGAAAGCACCTTCAGTCTCAGAGAAGATATTCAAACATCATGGACTTCTATACTACAATGAAAGAAGAGTTATGCCATCAATGAAAAAACACAACAGAATGAGTAATATTCTCCCATTGTCCTGAAAGCACAACATGGAAAATATTCTTCCTTCATGTTCTAGCAGAAATGTTTACTGTGGCATATTGAAGAATAAATTCATAATAGCTTCCAAAATAATTTAATTAAAGAAAATGTTTTTATAAACATTTGTATATAGAAGAAAAACCTCAAGCTTGGTTTCTAATGTATATATTTTTTCTTTTGATTATTTGAGAAGGCAAAAAAAACCCCACAAAGAACAAAATCTTGTTATACTTGCTTCTGCTTGAAAATCACTAGCAGATAAATGAATGGTTTTCCTGATGAGCTTAGACTAACCATCAGCGCAGCAGAAGATGAACTTCCACACACTTGCCTAAATAACATTTTAAGACAGACATATTATATTACAGTTTATTTGCATTTTAAAATTATTCTGAGGATACAGAAGTCCAGCAGTACCGGTTTTAACTACCTTTTTCCTAACTCCACATGTTGTGAACATACAACGCACATCACTTATGCAAGATTTATTCCAAGTCACAACCTACTCACAATCAGATTTACTTCTTATCAGGGCAGAAAATGGGAAGACTTGATTTTAAACAGCAATTTGTAAAACATTTTAAAGCACATTTTATCTGTGCAGGCAATTTATCTTATAAAAACCAAAATCAGAGTATAAAATCTGAATCCCTTTATTCCTTTCACTTATCCATCCTTCAATTTAACTATATTCTTTTCCAGAAGTGGTTGTTACTGTGCTTTATCTCCCTAAGACATACCATAAGGCAGACAACACTAAGGCAGAAAGAAGTACAGGAGATGAGGAATAACTGAAGATCAACTTATTATCATGGTAGCGCACTGAAATAGATACGACTGCTAAAACAATTACTTAAAAATAACATATACCCATACACAGTTGAAAAGTAAATATGCAACATGCACTTACTACTTCTGTCTGACCAAATCATGATTTATTTATTTAATCTGATATAAACACCCCACATTACCAAGGAGAGGTGTTTTTTTTTTTTTTTTGGCTTTCTTTTAAATGTACATAGATAGCACCGTTGCTTGAAATATAACTGAACAGTTAGAAACCTAAGTTTTACCTGATTTGGAATAACAATTTTATAGTCACTTACCTTGCAGAGCCTGGAACTTGTTATCATTTTGACAAGCCAAAGATCTTTCCACAATCAGAGATCTGTTCTGTAGGAGCTTCTCTATAAGTTCGAAACCTTCAGGGCCTAGCAGTTCAAATAACTACAGAGAAAAGAGTCACAAGTCACTGTTTTTAACTGTCATTGTAATTAGCATAAAACTACAAATAGGGCTGCAATATTTCCATCCCTGGTAAAGTGCATCTATTAACAATGAGTTTAAAGAATTTCAGCTCCAAGTACTTCGGCTCAAAAGGTATAATTACTAGCATTTATCCAGGTCCTCTGTTATAAAAAGGGAAAGGTTTTCAACTGAGAAGACATAAAATCTGTGAATTTTGTCTATTAAATAAAACAAAATTTCTTTTTGAAAGATTCCTGTATAAAATTTGACTCTTCAAGACTCGACTTGTTTTATTTTTCTTCATAGTTCACTATGAATATAAACTATGCTACAAATTCGTTCCTCCATAACCTAATGAGATAAATCAAGAGAAAACAAGTGTTTTCTTACAGATGTCATAAATAGGAAGTTATTCCCATTCCAGTGAACAAAAGATATCGCATACTGCATTTTCACACCCATATCCTAGGAAAAATTGAGACGTGGAAGATTATAGCATTTGAAGAAACAATTAAGGGAAGATTAGTATTGACTTCGTGTATACTACTTGCATATATATTGCTGTGTGTTTATGAGTGTATGAAACTCGCACAACGAAAGCAATTTATACCAGAAGAGAATTCCACTACAGTAAGAAGTGGTAAATAGGTTATCCCTATTTGATAGTAAAGATGCCTTTTTCACAAAACACTTTTTCAGGGAACAAAATATTAAAAGCACCTCCTGTCCATCTTACCCAAAAGTAGTTTGACAGAATTCAATGCATTACAGTAGAGCAGTAAGGTATCAAGAAATCATTCTTGATTTTTAATGTTTCAGAAAACATTTTTATTTTTCGTTTCCTAAAAATGAAAATAGCGTGGTTTCTCCTCAGTGTTCTTTAAGATTAAAGCTGAATTTATTCATTCAACTTCAGATATCAGGTAAGAATAAAAGTTATTATGCGTTTTCATGTACTGTTCTATAAAAGAGTAAAACTTTGGTGTTGTAGGATTCAAATATTTGTGGTCCAACTATGGAAAGGAAAGAAGGTTTTTCTTACTGTCCCATACTTAATTTGCCAGCTCTTCAGCAGAGAGTTTTGCTGTGGCAGTCTCCAACTGTGGCCCTCTGGGACACAGTGTTACGCTGCTTCTTAGATATTTGCCAAATTCTGAATAGTGTCAAGGGCCCCTTTTTCAGGCCAGTCTGTACATCATAAAATAAGCTGTCATTTATAGCAAAGAAGAAAAAAGTGTTACTCCTAATACTAGGTTTTCTAAGAAAAACATAAGACATGCAAATTAGTACATGATGCCAGCATTTGTGGAGAACATGAGATTTATAAACTTTTTCATTTCTTTAATTAAAGTAACCACCTACAGCGAATTAGAGAAGCAGTCTCAGGGGAGAAAAAAGAAAAGAAAGAATGTAATAAGTGTGGCCAAACAGAAAATCCTACACTTGGATAAGAGTAACAAACTACAAAAACACAGGACATGAAACTGCTGGCTAGACATCAATTTTGTTGACAAGGATCTCAAGCTATAATGGATTTCCTTTTATCCGGCCTTCTCTAACAATCACCATTAATTCTTGTCTTTTGCATAGTTATTCACTGTCACTTTACTGCCACATTTTAGCTATCTTTAGATAAAGATATAAGAGGACTTTGTTTTTATATTACAGAAGAAAGCAGCAAGCTAGTATTCGTAAATTTGAAGAGCAAGTATTTTATAAGGATAAGCGTGTGAGGCAGGGAGGAAAATTAATTTAAAAAGCAACCAAAAAAATCGTGTTTGAAATAGCTTAATGGTAGAAGAAATAAATACAATTTTCGCTACAGACTGCAGAATATTATCAAGACAGGGAAATGTAACAGTCTCAAACTGACCCAGGATCTGAGCTTAAACACTCAAGTCAGCACACACAATGTATGCAAATTCAGACTTAACATTTTGCCAATAAATAAAGAAAAATTAATCATAATAATAAAAAACGGCAAACAACACATTATTCTTAGAACACTGATTGTAGACCTTCAGTTCTGTAGACGACTCCAAAGTATATCTATGACTGAAAACAAGCTAGAAAAGGATCAATCAAAAAAGATGAGTTTTGATATAGGTAACAATTTTGGAAGAGAAAACCTCTTTCCACTCCTGTTTTCTCAATATACTCTCAAAAACCATCCATATCAAAATTATTTGAACTGATCAGAGCAGCAGAATGGAACAAAGAAGCAGCAAAATTACATACCACATTTCATGGTGGCAGATACTACTGTAAGACAGCATCTCTCACTTCACCTCAGTGCTCTTTTTTTGAGTCCCTTTTGAGTTCACTAGGGATGAAAAAACATATCCTAGTCTCCAGACATCCTCCCAGTCAAACAGAACCAAACTCATGGTGTTACATGACAGTCTCTGCAACACTCATGTAAGAGCCACTTCATTTTGCCCTCTTGATTTTTGGACAGAATATAGCATTAATTTGCTACCAGCAGTTTGAGAACAGTCCACATAATCTAAGTAGCCTTGCTACTGTTCGAAGAGGAAGAAGGTTTTGAGAACATTTTAAACAGCTAAGATAGACTGAGTTCATTGCTCAAGATAGAGAGAAGAACGGAAACAATACAGAAGAGCCGCAACAATGGCCTGTTCTTACTGATAAGTTGTCTCCCACACCCACTGGAGGCCTAGCAGAGATCATGGGTGGAAAACAACCACTGAGAGCTCAACCAAGACGTAAGTGCTCGGACATGGAAATTAAGTTACAGACTGAGACCTGTCACCATCTAACCCTGATGGCAGAAATGGTGACAATGGTAGAAATAAATGGTAAAGAGAAGAAATAACTAAACTTGAGGACTTGTCCGTGAGATCAATATTTTATTAATCACCAGATTTAGCCATACGATAGGAGTAATTCACTGCTTTCTAATTAAGGTATTAAGAACTGGCACAGAATCCTATTGTTTCAAAGTGCAGTTCTCTATCTTCTCATTTGCTTAAGCTTTCAAGAACATGTCAGGGTCCATTCAAAAGGCTCTCTGCCATTTCAGAAAATCTTCTGACATTCGCTGGAGTCTTTAAACTTAATTCCCAATGTAATTAACTAATTAAACACCAACCTGAACTTCTGTGATGACAGACACTATTAAAGATCTAAACAACAACTGAACCCCAAGGTAACTCATGAAAATTGATTTATGAACCAGAGAGAAAACACTACTACTTCTTGGATCCAACTTCAATCAAGTGAATGCAGAGTCTGGCATCTTCAGATAAAGCACAAAGTTTGCCTGCTTTTTTAATAGTCACACTACTCAAATAATCTTGATCAAAGACTAACAAGTAAACATGAGTTTAAAAAAAACCAACAGTTTATCTTACTCACAAGAGAAAGAGGTGTCAAAGTTTGTGCAAAGTAACCACCTCACTGCTGCTATCAATCTTACACTGGAAAGCTCTAACGCTTTCTAGTGACAGGTTGACTGTATATCAAAGAGCAGAAAAAAGAAAACTAGGAGCTGTGTTGATTTAAAACTGCCTTATATCTAGTAGGAGAAAAAAGCCCCAAGAAACAAAGTGACCTTCTTTTGCCAGACCATCTCTTTTCTACAGTTGTTTTATTTTTTATGGTATAAATTATTGACATAGATTGGAATGGCTGAACCAGTTGTGAAAGAGAAAAATCCACTACACCTACAGCACTTACTGAATGCTAGCACAAACCTCAAGTCTGGGTGTTCAGCTGGAGGAACAATGCTGAATGACTGCTTACTACAGTTGCTTTGCAATGCTGATTTACAAAATGCAGATATATTACTTCTCACAGGAAGCTGCAGTGTTTTCTAACACACGGGTTGGCCTTCCTCATGATGGTATTCAATGTGATTGCCCTGCAGCTCTGCGGCATATGTCCATAAAGAATCAAACACCACAAACAGTGGTCAAAGAAAAAGTAACAATTTCTGTAAAACTGAGAGCTTAAGAAAGCTGTGAATCCTATCTATTTTAAGCCTCTTGAAATGATGAAGCACCTCCCTCTGACCAACTGCATTGATCCTCTGGACAAATACCTAGTGTAAGCTGCACAGAAATTCCTAATATTCACTACAGAAAACGAAAACTTCCCCATGCATTTAACACTTTAAAAGAAGAAAAAGATTGCTACCAACACATTTTCCTTTCTGCATTGCATTAACACATTTATTCACAGCATTTTTATATCCTTTCTCAATTACATTACTTAGTAATATTTAATTCCTGATACAGTCTATTTTTACAGCAAACACATGAAGAACTTTAAACTTTCTATTCATTCCCTTTGTAGTACCTAAATAAAGGACCGTTACTCTTGTCCTCCAGGCCCTCCCACATTCACTCATCCATGCTCTTAGCATATGGTCCCCTCAAAACACAAAATAAAAGCAATATTAGCATTTATGTTTGTTTTTTGCATAGTGAACAATATAACATGTGAGCTGAATGCTATTTTATGTGTGGTCTCTAGCACAAATAACCTCCTTTTCTGTGCTCCTAAATTAAAAATGAGTATTTTTCTGCTCAGCAATAAACTACTAGCTGCTACATGTTCAGCCATCACAGAGTAGGAGACAGGTAGCTTTGAGGTCTGAAAAGGTCAAGAGCTGAAAACTTTAAAAACTAGACTTAACTTTTCAAAACTCATTAGGATGACTAGAAACCAATTTTGAGAGAATACCCATTTTAATTGCTAAAACGTAATGCAAAGAGTGATTGCAACTACAAGCTTTTCCTCAACCTTCTCCACTCTTCCAAAAATGATGTCCCTTTCTGACACAATAATACTGACCCCATTCCAGTTGGAAAATTGATCATTTTGCAGCAAAATAGAAAATGAAAGCACTAGCTCTGTCCCCTTCCATGAAGGGCAGGACAGCAAAGGGACAGGTGATTGTCACGAGTTACTGTGGCCTGCAGAACTAGGACAGGCTCAACATTGGCTTAAGCCATGACAGTTTCCCTCTCTTCCTTAGAGAGGCTTGCTAGCTCCCAGCTTTCCAGCTCTTTAATGTTAGGAGCTGCTCTCAAACTGCATAGGCTAAGCGTTTAGAGTTTTTATCACCTTGTTTTGAGGGCCAAGAAACATTAATTCAGTGAATCGTGAACCATTTCTTGTTCTTTCACACTTAACTGTTGTTTCCTTATGTTCTGCCTGGAACATCTTCATGCCCAGAAATACAAGAGCAAGACAAGTGTTTACAATGAATTTTAATATAGAAAAAAGTCATGATGCCACTCCCCATACAACAGGCTCATATTATTCTTGCTGTTAAAATCATAGTACTGAACTTACATTTCATCCTGAAAAGAATGAAAAAATTACAGACACCAACTGAAAAAGCTGAATATTCCTCCTGAAATCTGTTGCTTGCCTCTCAAGAGATTACTGTTGAGAAAAGAATTTTAGACAATATTTTGATTCTAGAACGAGAGTGGAGAATAAAATGGAAATTGAGAAACTGTGATCCACTCCTAGCAATTTATGTAACTTAAGAAGCTAATTATTATGTTTCATTTCCAATGAAATGCTTTCCATTAATCAAATCCAGGAGTTAGCAGGGTCATATCCAATCTAATAACCCGCAGGATGAAATTTCCAGCATTCAAATGCCAACTAGAAATAATAAATCTTAGAAGGACAGTAAAGCTAGGGACCATGTTGATGACAGTATAATGGTAGCTTTTAATACAGAAATTACTCAAGTAACAGCAAATTCTCTGAAATATTTTCACCACTTTCCTAGCATTGTACTTATTTCTAATGTATTCACTTCCACTGCTTATCTCAATTGCTCCTCCCATCAAGGGGACAAAAGAGAAATCTGTGCTTTAAATAAAAATGGTGTGGGTTTGAATAGCAGGCATATTTCTGGCACTTTAAGCCTGTAATGTGAATGCTGTTAATAGCTGAACATGGCTTCAGGAAAAAAAGATTAAATGGGTAACATTGTAAGTTACTTAAAAAAAGAAGTTTGGGGGCAAGTCTCGAACCACAGTTACTCAGATCATGAGCCTTTCAGGAGAGTCTGATAGGAAAAAAAGATCTGTGCAACCTTGTTTGGAAAATCTAGGATGGTTCTGACAGGAAGTGGCACAAAGTGGCATAATTCTTTAGTCAGTGTAGTTGCTAGCAGGTCAGATTATATACATTATTATACATTGTTCTGGCATTAAGTCATAGTCACAGAATGGTTTGGGTTGGAAGGGACCTTAGAGATCATCTAGTTCCAACCTCCCTGCCATGGGCAGGATGACCAACCACTAGATCAGGCTGCCCAGGAATCCATCCAACCTGGCCTTGAATGCCTCCAGGGATGGGGAATCCACAACTTCTCTGGGCAACCTGTTCTAGGGCCTCACCACTCTCTGAGCAAAGAAATGCTGATATCCAAGATCCTGAGAGAAGGCAAAGGAATTTAGTGAAAATTCTTAGCTACCTTATTAAGTTATTATGAGACAAGCTAGACAGCAGGTAACAGTTGGAGAGGCTGTGTCAATCGGCAGTTTCTTGAATACCAGCCAAATTATTACATTCCTTGGAGCAGTAACAGATTGTGCCCAAAAGGCAACCTGGAATGTCTTCAATAACAAAGGTCCCAGATGACTTCAGCTACTACTCAGTGACCATGAAGACACAGATGATGTGATATATGGTCACTCTCATTCGTTTGAATGATTTTTGTACATTTCATTTTATGTGCACAGCCTTAAAATCTGGAAGAAAGTGTGGTAAGTAATCAATCTAAGAACCAAAGGACAAGATGCGTCATGCTGCATTAGGATGGCGAGGCATGGTCCTCATGCTAATAATTTTTTCATGCTTTTAATTTTTACATATGCTAGCTATATGGAAAAGGCAAGGAGACAGAAACAGCAGTCCTGTAGACAGACAGCAGTCTACCTGCCAGAGCACGTAACAAGCAAGAAGCTGAACCCCAACGATGCACGGCATAGGAAATTTTTTTGAGGCAGGCTCAGCCATAAAAAATACATCGTTACTGCTGAACTCACAGTTCAAGACTGCAACAAGATTTTACTTTGAATATTACAATAGCTAATATTCACTTTACAAGGCACAATTTAGAAGGGGGCTTGGAATAATCTCCTTACCTTGACCTCAAATATGAAGGAGAGACCTGTGAATATTGCTCGTACATCAAACCATCTCCCACATAAGCACATTTTCTTGACTTCTGCACCTTCTGTGAGGTGAGAGGGAATTCAAAAGTCTCAGAAAATACTTTTTTTTCAACTGCAAACAACAACAAACCAGGAACAATCCTTGTGCCCTGCTTGAGCCTTAGTACTACATGGCTCTGCAGCAATAAATGCAACAGAATATCCATCCAGTACTTGTCCTCTGCATCTCCCTACCTTTATAGCCTAACAGCTGGTCTAAGTTACACAGCACCACACACAACTAATTGCTATGCCTGCACTTAGTGCTTGTTCGCAAATGATTTTGCTTTATAAGACACAATTTTCAAAAAGACATGCAATAAACCTCTACATGACACAGTCTCACGTTCTAGAAGCGATTTAGTAACTGAAATAAATTCTTCATTTAAAAAAGTATAGAGATAAACCAACATTTTTCTTGGGCTATAGGCCTACTGCAAAAGCTGTCTGGATTAAATTACAGAAGAGTTAATTTTTGAGTACACAGCCAAGCACACTAATCCCACCTAGACAGAAATGACATTCTAATCCTCACAAGCCTTCCTACCTAGGAGACTAGCACAGTCTGAACAAGCGCAGCCTAACTGGCTGCATCATAACTAAACCACAGATGGGCACTTCCGACGGTTTGGAAAGAAGTTGCTGATAGACTACTTGCATGCAGAATATGCTTCTTGAAGCAAGGAACCAGAGGATTCTTACGTTGCAATCTCAGGGATCACTGGGATCAGATATGACAGAACAACATGCCTGCGGGCAGGCACACTCACGGGACAATGAGATCCCAGTCATCAGATGGCCTCAAGCAGAGTTAAGTGCCACCTTCATGAGCATGTATGAAAAAATCTTGCTTGTCATCAGAGAGGTCTTAAAAGCCTCTACATGAAAGGAGTAAGCTTGAATTTTTGGGTTTCACCTCCCATGAAGTATCAAAATAAAATAATCTAAATACA
The DNA here is from genome assembly GCA_013396635.1 of Penelope pileata. Classification (NCBI taxonomy): domain Eukaryota; kingdom Metazoa; phylum Chordata; class Aves; order Galliformes; family Cracidae; genus Penelope; species Penelope pileata. Next base: position 108,861 of record WBMW01000546.1, on the reverse strand, counting down.
AAGATGGAAACTGGATAAAAAGCAGCAAAATTCTAGAAATTCCCCTAAAATAAAGGTGATAGCTTTTGTTATTTAAAAGATAGAACAAGGCTGAGTAAGGAAGCTGATGGAAAGGTTTTCATGTAACATTGATTTTGGGAAAGATGTGCAAAAATAATAATAAATTCTTGCACAACATTCAACTTCCGGACACTTTTCTCACACTTACAGAGCAACAAGAAATGCTGGAAATCTGGTCTTATGCATGAGACACATTTTTAGTCCAGCAATATAATTTCAAAGTGCAAATAAAGACACAGCCAAGTATTCTTTGCAACACAGCCTCTTCTTCAGCACATTGGCATTACCGTCTTATTTCTGTATTCCTGTTTCCACAGAACACAATGCAATTCCACTTCAACTACAGACTTGTAGAAATGCATGAAAGAAGAATTCCAAAAGGAATACTAAAACATGGTAAGTCATTTCACAGATTACAGGTAGCAGACACTAAGAGTATGAGATTTCTTTTAAATCAAACTAAAATCTGAAGTTAAAACACCAAAATTGAACAGTTACAAGGAAAAAGGTAATTATTTTTTCATAAAGAAGTATCAAAAAGCACACTATCAGATCAAAACTGTATGTCAATACAGCTAAATAAGCCTAAAATGGTTGTCTTACCTATTTAATTTCTATCAGTTCCTATTATAGATATCTCCTAAATATTTTTACATCAGAAAATAGCATAACTTGTCATGGCGTAATTCTGAAGTATTTGTTGAAAAGCTACAAACAGCAGACTACTGACATGCCTTTTAAAAACCAAGCCCTCAAGATCAATTTCAGTGCAGAAATGCTTGCTGTTACAGGATTCCTTAAACTAGTATTTATCTTCAGAAGTACTCTGGGAACAGCTGGTTATGAATTTTGAAAAAAAAAAAAAAAAAAAAACCACCTTAAAATTAGCTAATCGCTGTACTTGCCACTTCTCTAAGCACAGGGAGCAGGTGCCATTCCTGCAAAAGCTAAGGGCTCCTTTGGAATTACTGAATGATTATTGTAAAGATACTACACAGATGCTTGCATCACTACTGCAGTAATGCAAATCCACATTCTCCCAGAGGGAAAAAAAGAAGTCCTAAGACAGAATAGCTATATATAAAAGGAGATAGCAGATGCGTGTTTCATCAAATTAGATACCCAGTTAACAAATTCTGAATTTAATCCACAGAAAAATAAGAATCAAACATCTAAAGCATTTTTTTTTTTTTTAGGGCTGGAGATTTAATATACTTATAGAACGGTTGTAGTTGGACAAGAATTATTTTATGCAGAAGAGAAGGACCTGCAGATATTCTTCGAGGAAAACATTTCCAAACCTGACAATCTCAGAACAACAGCTTCACTGAGCACAGACTCATCTGTTGGTCATCCCACAGCTCTGCTACTCAATGTACAGCGACAACAATACAAGAAATCACCAGAAAGCCAAGCATTTAGCTCATGCTGCTTAACAGATGTGGATGACAAAGAGTGACAGGCGACCCTAGACCAGAAAGCTAGCTCCCTCTCAATTAGGATAGAGAAGTCCCAGTTTTAATATTGTCTATTGAAGCTCATCAGGCCCAGCGAGCTTCCTCTGGGCAGTGCTGTGAAAGGCCGCACACCCCTGCTGCTGCTGCCGGCGAGCCCCAGGCTCTGCTCTCCAGCACTGACCTTGCTACATGCCCAAGTGGGCAACAAGCCAAAGAAGGCAAGTTTTTGCCTGAAACGCAGATTTCTTGATTATTTTAGCTGTGCGCAGGAAAGAAGAGAAAGTTCTTCAGCTAGGGAAAGATGAATTTTAAGAATTTTAAGTCTGGCTTTCTATGGAAATAAGGCCTACAAAATCACTGCACATCTACAGGAGTGAACTAACAAACAGGTTTCGAGCCTCTGGTAACTCCCAAATTTGACAAAGGAATAGAAATTAAGAGATAATATGTGGTCTGTAAGGGAGATTACTGCTCTTTTTGCCTTTTTATCCTGTGAACGGCTGCAGTGTGAGCACAACAGAGCTTGCACACACCACCAGCACAAACTCCTTCAGCCAGCAAAGCCACAACAGACGGGGGGAAGACAAACCATGGAACACCAAGAGCTGCAGGAAACACAGATTGATGAATTTTAAGACTCAAGCAGCTGTCAGGTTGGGTTTGGATTTTTTCCTCCCCTCTGTAAAATGGTTTGGTGGGATGTAATTTTATGTCTAGTTAATTGAGTTAGCCTTAATCTTCTGGGCTCCATCTGACCACATCTCGAAGACCCTGTGAGTCCTTAACATCACTATTTGGATTTGATAACAACTTTGCAGGATGAAAAGAAACTAAAAAGGCAAAAATCCTATCAACTACAGACTGGTTCACTCTAGAAGAAAATCTCATTACGTTTAATGACATATTTAAGCTGATTCAAAAGTTACCATGAATAGATCAAGCCACATGCTACCTCAAAGATACAACAAGCTCCCTCACAGTACAAAGTTGAAGTAAAGGAGTTGATAGAAAAAGTTACTGACAGGAAGGAGATCAACCAGCTACTAGCACAAGGATGAACCCTAGCATCTCCTGGCTCTCACTGTGGCTTTTTCATCATTTCTTACATTATGTACTCAAAAACAGCACTCAAACTCTATTCAGTTCATTTTTTTAAGAAGGGAGACAGCATGGCTCTGTTTTCACAAAAGGACAGTTTCTTATCATCCTTGGGGTTTCAGCAGTCCATATACATCAACAGAGCTGTATACTTCAGACTGATTTCAAAGAGAAGGCTGAAATTAGAAAAGGAGACAACTGTATCAAAAATAACTAGATTATTTTCTCTGTATCAGAGGTGAATAGATAAGCTTTGTGGTCAAGAATAACGAGACCCAACTTTGTATTGTCTGAATAAAAAATTCTTAGTAATTTTAATAAAATTACAAAGAGAAGAAAAGAAGCTTGAAAAGCCAGAGTCAAACCAAGTTAGAAGCTTTGATGATAAGATAAAGATAAAACACCACAGGGGTGATCCATATATGCACATACTTTCCCATAATGGGTACTGCTCTCTATGAACTAGGTAACAGGGAATAAGTTTTGTGATATGTTAATTTGTTAGGGCTAGAATGTCCTTTTACTGAACAAAAGAGCTACTTTGATGCTTGAAAGGAAGTATGTTTTATGAGAGAGGTTGCTCTGACATGAAAATATCTCAGATGCGAGAGTATATGCACAGACAAAATTAAAAGATACTGCTATAGGTTCACGATACATTGAGGAAAATGCAGATTAAGTTACTTCAAGATAGTATCCCTATCCAAAGTTTTCACGACATTGTATATTGACCTCACAACAGAACTACTGCTTCTATTGGCTTTAATAATTTCTAGGAAAGATGGTTTGAATTTTGATTATTTACTACTTTGCAAATAACTTCCTATAGTAAACTTCTGTGCGGTGGCTTTTAAGGAGAAAATCTCACAAATTAATTTTTATTAATTAAAGTAACACAGTGGTAAAAGAAATTCAGCTTGTCTTCAGTAAGGTTCCCTGGCAAAACTCCTTTACTGGCTCCAAAGACAAAAGAGGAGATGAGATTTCCAATGAGACTTCTAGGGGTACATAACCAAATAATGAAAAAAGAGGAAGTAGCAGTAGTAGAAAGTAGTAATCAAAACTATAAAAAAAATCATTCTATAATTTATTCCTGCTCCTATATCCCAAATACAAAGGGACTTGGAAAAAATTATTAGATTTTATTCTTCCACATTTTCTAACAAAACTCTTAACTATGATACAGAAGGTTGGGATTCAGAACCATTTGTAAACATTCACCCAGAATCGTAGGTAGGTTTTCTAAATAAGTGGTTAACAGTTAACTTCACGATCTCCAGTAGATTAGTAAAAATCATTATTAAGGCTGGTTGAAGAAGTCTTCAGCAACAAAAGATGAACATCTCTGGAAGTCAGATATTTACTTCCATTTCCTTCTGTCACCATGAGTAAACCATTTAATAACAACTCAAGTGTTCTATGCAGTTTTTAGACAACATTTTAATCATCACTTTAGATCTGGTTAGATATTGGGGAAAAAAAAAAAAAAAGGACACCAAATTAAAAGGTGAATGGCTCAATAACAATGAAAAACTAGTATCAATAGTAGAAATTGTGACAGGTCGATTTCCATTACTACACAGCACTGGCAGTCAAGCTATGCCCTGCATAAAAATGAGTATTGAAAATTTATTGAAATAATTACTCCAGATTCTCAGTGTTTGCTTAAAGCCCTCTCACAGGCAATTGAATTCCTATGTCCAAATTGAGCAGAAAATTTATATCATCTGGAAGCTGTCTGTGCAGTATTTAAAAAGCCAGTGCATTAAGACAATGATTTTCAAATATCAAATGGGTCATAATATTAACTGAGAATATAATCAAACTTTACAGTTTTGGATTTGAAGACCATCTCACACAGAGCTCCCTGCGGTACTTCCGAGAGTTGATGATTGTGCACTTTTGTTAATAATGAAAATTGCTGTTATTGCAAAAGCTATGACAGCAATAGAACCCGAAAGTTAACTGAAACTCTTGGCGAGATTGTTCCTCACTGATAAGAACCACCAGTATTTACAAAACGTTTGTATTATGCTGCCAGTCTACTGCCGTCCCCTCCTTTCGAGTGCCTTTTCCTGCAAGCCACAGTCCGTTGACGCATTACTCCCACACTCAATATGTTTGTACTACTGCTACTCTGCATCAAGCCAGACTGGCAATTATTTTTTCATATTTCATTTCCTCAGTTTTTCATACTTTATTTCACATGCTACCTTCTACACGACTCACCTCCCGTGAACCCTTTTCCAGTGATTTTTTAGCACCTCCTATATACAGCAATGTTGAAGTCATCTGATAGAAAAGCGTTTTTCCTTTCAACAGGTACACTCCATTAATACATTCTGCACCTAAGATCACCAACAAAATGCAGTTGTAACACAAAGCATCTGGCAGCGCTCATGATTAATATCTTCACTGTGAGATTCAAACATACAGGTGTTGATGTATTTAAAATATGTTCAGCCAATAGAACGTTTTCCAGTTGTGGCTTTTTTGTTTTCTTTTTAAATATTTACATATCTGGATGGATGTTTTTATGCTTTAAGCATTTGCAGCTTTTTAAAGAATGTCAATCTAACTAACATGTCAGGATATTTAATTTGGTTACTTTAAATGACAGGAGATCCTGTCATTTATGCGGTTTTTAACATTTTAACCATTACTTTGGACTTGGTTAGATATTGGGAAAAAAAAAAAACTTCTAAGCTAACTTCCATAATTTTGTTTTGTTCTTTAATGAATTTAAATTTAACATTAATAAAAAAAGATTTAATAATGACTTCTACATTAAAAAAAACACCATGCTTCTTCTGCCATTCCTACAGGTAGTCTCCACAAATCTAATGGCTTAGAAGTTCAATAAGCTTAGAATCAGCTTAGAACTTCAACAAACATTGCTGAATAATACCAGATAGTACTATATGTGAGTTTATATACGTTTATTTATACATATATATATCTTAAAGGTGTTACACAGCATCTTTTGTCTCCTATGAAAAATAACTACAGCAATGAATATGATAGCTCATAAAAAATTAGTTGTATATATGTATACAACTGCTCTATCTAGAATAAGCTGTTTGGTCCAAATTTTTACAACAAAGCTAACTCACTTTTTCATCTCGAACAAGTTGCAGGAGGACTATCCTCTGCATCTTTGTTAAGAGTTTATGCATTTGTAACTACACCTGCTGCATCATTTATTCAAGACTACTATAGTTGAACTCGGGGAATTTTACTGTGTTAATAGTTAAAATCAGTAAAGAGTTAACCAGTGAGTCCATAACCAGATATCTGATTCCTCTGTGGAAAAGTCTCAAAAAAAACACAAAAGGCAAAATAACAATGAAGTTCTTCTAAATGATAAAAATTTCCCAAGGCACATAGAAATACATGTTAGTGCAATCCTAATTTTATACTGCTGTTAGTTTGCTGGCTATGCATGTACAATATCAGCGATACATTAGCAAACAGTTCAGAAATCACTTCAGAAGAGTGAAGACTAAGTACATACTAACACAAGTAGTAAAATCAAAATAGTTTCAAAACTGAGGACAAAAATACGAGTTATTATTACAATGCTAGGATTTAATTCTTCAGGCTTTGTTGTTGCAATTACATACCTTGAATGATTATCATTCATCACTTTAAAGCTTTATAGTTTGATAACTGAGTATTTACTTTTCCTCTTTCCTCCACTTTGGACAATCAAGTCAGCCACTTGCAAGCGACTGCAGCTCCTGGCTAATTTGACTTTCTCATCCACTAACACACTGCACTGCTTACCTACGCCTCAGTGCATTAGGCTATGCATTACATTTCAAAAAGTGTTTTCCACTACATTTTGTGCAGATTGTTTATTAAAGCTATTTTATCAGCCCTGAGTACTGCTGAATCTCCTTTTGACACCAAACTTATCTGGGAAAACAGCAGTCACAAGCAGGGACTCTCAGAGCAGCCCTGGTTCTGCCTCAGACAAGTGAGAAAAGCTGCAGCTGGAGTCCCAAGCACAAAGAGAGGAGTAGGAGCTGATGCAGAAGAGCCAGGCTCTGGCTTTGACAGGGAGCAGAGAACCTTCCGGGAGCACCGAAGCACTCGTGAGTACTCCAATGTGTCAGGCTTGTGACAAGTGCCTTTCCAGTGGCAGAACATTGATGTTTGATACTCGTAAGAGCCAAGCATTTGCAAAGTCTGACAGCTAGCACTCCACAAAGCAGTGAAAAGCTGACACTTCATATTTTGTATTAAAAAAAAAAAGTTTTTTTCAAGTCAAAACCACAAAGAAAAGCACACGTACACTTTCACACCAACACACTGCACTTCTCTGATGGAGAAGGTAGGTTTGTAACCAGGCTAATGTCCACACAGCACGTGCAAACAAGCCCCACTTGCACTCCAAGCCAAATTGCACTGGCACAGCTAGCACAGCATTTTTGTCTAAAGCATCTCTTAGAGCCTGCATAGTATGCCAGAAGTGTGATCTCAAAACCAGACCCTAAGTGCCACACAAGTCTGTAACAAAGGAAATGCCGAAGCATTTTTCACAGTCAGTATTATAACATGAACTGTGAAGAGGTCAGAGCTCTTAACGTGAATTATATATTCATACTGCTCAAGGAGCAATACTGACCTGAAAACTATTAACCTGAATTCAGGCTTAGAAATAACAGTTGAGTCTTCTTCAGGTCAGATTTTTTTTTAAACTAACAGCTAGAACATACAGTTTTTATTTATAAAATGCAGCATTAAAATTCTTACTGCACTTGAAAGCACATATATCAGAATGAGAAAGAAATCAGTAAATACTGAGAAGAGAGGCAGCAGTGTGTGTTACTGACAAAAAGCACACTAAATCACTAGTAGGATATAAAATCTATACATTGGCTGAGTCTTATTCTGAAGTAATGTGATTTTGTGCAAAGCCATGTACGCACTTCCATACACTTAAGCAAAGTAGTGAGTTAAGTACATGTAGTCTGCTGGTTTGCATTATAAACTCTAAAACACTATCTTGTTGAACTGTATTTCAAAGTAATTTCACAGTGTAACAACTGTCTTACCTTACACATTGGAAAAAAAAATTGAAATGTTCATATAAACGATGTTAGGCTTTTAAAGGATATTAGAAATTTGGTCATATAAGAGAAAATTAATACAGTCTTAGTTTAAGAGAAAAATGACCATTACAGAATCCTGTTTATTTAAGGAAACAAAATGAGTGATTTCCCTGAACAACAAGCATCCATTATTTATGGACACTTAGCTTAGGAGACCAATTTAACACATCTGAAATCAAGGTCACTTTACAATGTAATTGAAAATACTTGCAACACAAGGATTATTTATTTCCTGTACATTGTAATTCATTAAGTTACTCATAAGGTTAAAATATAAGTACTTTAAAGGTTCATTCTGTTTATTTATTAAAAGATTCTACACACAAGAAATCTGTTATGAAACAAGAAGTTTCTGAACTCAGAAAGAGTCTGTTAGGGTAAGGAAGAATTTACACTTAATTTTTATCAAGAATGAAAAGAAGAAAATTTAATACAGAATTAGAAGTATATGTAAAGGAAAAAAAAAAATTCTCCAATAACTTGCATTTCTTCAATTAAAATGAAAGAAAAAGAGAATGGTAGAGGTTGGAAGGAACCTCCAAAGATCACCTAGTCTCCATCACCTCCCGACCACCCTCACAGGGGAAAAAAAAAAAATAAAAAAAAATCTGATGCTTACATGGTACTTTCTGTATTTCAGTTTACACCTATTGCTCTGTCACTAGATATCAGTAATAGGAGTCTGGCACCATCTTCTTTACCCCCTAGCACCAGATGACATTGCTTTCACCCTCCCGAGCCTTTTCTAAGCAATTAAATTTATAAGCAAAATTTAACAATTCACCTATCAATATAAGAGTATTAACAGTAAAGATAAGAGAAATTTAGCTGATGATGCATTCTCCAAAATAAAGGGCAATGACTAATCTAAGTCACTCTAAATGCACCTTTTGTCATGGTCAGACTGTGATAATCACATCATTTTTCAATTATAACTTAAACTTTGGGAGGCAAGGAAGTAAGTTTTGATCAAATAAGAGGAGACAGCATCAGCTAAAGGAAGTGGTAGTAATCCAAGAACTATTAGGCTTTTTGAGAAGTCACGATAGATGAAGATGAAATTTAGTCACTCTCACAAGATGTTCTTTCCTTGCAGCACTGAGTTAGCCCCTCAAAAATCCAGAAAACACAGTAGTGAAGATTATCCAGGGAACTTTAAAGGGTCTCGCCTCCTTCCTCAGCTAACCACTTTATAAAGTAAAGTATCCAATATGAATGTGCATATCAGAACTTAATTCAGCAGCCAATATTAAAAAAGAAAGCAAAACGCCATAAACAGAGGCTTTTGAACAAAAAGCAGCTGTAACTAAAGGGTTCCTAGAGGAAAAACATATAACCCATTGACTGCTGATCTCTGTGGTTTTGTTTCTGACCAGTATTAACAACGACGACCAGTCACGGTTTACCATGCGCCCTGGGATTTCCAAGCTGCAGTGCAAGGTTGTTGCTTCTTTTGCCAGATCTGTCCATCGTATTTCGGTTTAAACATGAAGAAATTCTAAATAGAGAGTCATCACTGCAGGCAAAAGTTTTCACTGCAACTTTAGAAATACAATTTCATTTCCTAGTATCAAGGATAGTTAAGCAATTGGAGTAGTTTAAGCAATACAGCTACATTTTCCCCAAGAACTGCCTTTGAAAAGCAGAAGAGGAAAAGAGAAGACAAAGATTTACATCCAAGTTTCCCTACCTTGAGGGAACTCTATAGTTGTTAATGCCTTTTTATTTCCTTTTTTAACAGCAATCACAGCAATAGTAGCTTTATATGCAAATTTCCTATTCATAAGGAATGGTGTATGTTTCCGGAAAACAGTGATGCTATACTAGATTTGTCTGGGTAGATTGATTAAAAGATTATTACAGGGGGGAAGCACCTCCTACTTTGATTATTTTATTTATTGGCTTATATGCTCACGTCAGAGAACAATTTAAGTATGTATTATATGTTAAATGTATCTAGGCTTGCCATTCTGTCTTTCACAGACCTGCGGACTTCGCTAACTGGGTCCCATACCGTACCACAAATTTCCCTTTTGAAAGAGAAATTTTGACTCTTGATTATTCCACTTCAAGTCTTAATTACCAAACTGTTATTTTCATTAATTTTAAATGAAATGTAAAAAAATCATTCCTCACTGGTTAAAGAAAAGTATTTGATTTTTGCATAGAAGAATAAAGTGTTTAAAGAGGACAGAGTATGGATATACAAGTGATCACATAGAAGCTAGAAACCAGAAGGTTCCCCATCCCTGCAGACTGAGTACAGAACAATCTTTCATAATCATAATAAATCTTCAAAACCTGACACAGGAACTTGTAGTTCAGGGAGAATACACCTATAAACATAATATCACTGTGAATATAGAATCATAGAAACACTAGGTTGGAAAGGACCTACAAGATCATCTAGTCCAACCGTCCTCCTATCACCATCACNTCAATGTCTTTCTTGTAGTGAGGGGCCCAAAACTGAACACAGTACTCGAGGTGCAGCCACACCAGAGCTGAGTACAGGGGGATGATCATGTATATACATATCATCAAAAAAATTAAAAGGAGATTTTTGGAAAAAAAATCAGAGATGCAGGTAAATGGAAAATGGTATAAATGTAGCATGGGCTTATTAGAGACGCATCAGTTGGTCTAACACTTCATTAATCAAGAGAATGAAAAAATAAGTTGTCCTATATCCAGACTTTTTTAAAAACAATGCAACATTCCACATGGGGACGTGTTCAATTCATGAAGATGAGCACTAATACAGGAACGAAAAGTTAGCAAGGAACCACCTGGAGGGTAAATGAAAGGAAAGGCAGAGTTGAAAAGTAGCAGCATTGTCTGAAAATAAAGTTCTTTGATAGTCATTTTTTAATGGTTTAAAAAAAAAAAGAAAAAGATGAATGACAACTGTAGCACAGGAAAAGTGATCATAAAACAGCCCTTAATAAAGCTAGAAATCAGATAACAAGGGTTTGTTTTAACCACCTTTGCAACAAGATTGTGGAGCAGTCTGGAAGGAGAGGTTGGGGCAAAGTTTTTCACATTCTCTGATTAATGAGTCTTCCCTCATTTAAGGTATTATATCACTGACAGGAAAGGTCCTTTCCAGATCCTGTGAAAGTTTAGATAGCCTTTGCTCTCCTTTACTCTTCTCTGCTCTTTCAGAAAGGCTGCTGGCAAACACAGAGGTGCTTCCTGCCAGTCGGCTGAGTGAACAAATTAGTTAAGTTCCCCTTGCTCTTGATCCCAAGAGCATTTACATGTTAGACCAACAAACCTCTTGACAGACACGATGGGATTAGGGCAGAGCAACAAATACAATATAGATGAACTCAAGCAGAGAAAAAAAATCATTAGATTGCCACTAGTGACATAGGCAGCTGAAGAAAAGTTACAGGCAGAAGTCTCAAACAATTGAGCTCCACATAGCAGAGCATGGTCAAAATTGTCTGAAAGCCTATTGCTATCATCAACCATTCAGAAATGCAGAAACACCAGAATGGAAGGAAAAATAAAATAAAAGCACCACCCATCCCTAATGAAACAGCAAAGTAAAGTATTAGCTTCTTTTCTGAAAGGAGCATGAAACAAAAAAGATTTTAATAATAAAGCTATAACCTCCTGACTCTGATGATGGCTCTATTAATGGACAGTTCTATATGGGGGTATTATTTCTCTTCACACAGAGAGAGGTGCTGCCCAACTCTTGATTACTTTCTTTTGATCATATCAAACCCATATAATGATGCCTTGTACTTTTCTGATACTTCATTTTGAGGTTAACATTTTTGACCCTTGAAGGAATGCATCAGCACCTTCAAAGTCCTCATTACCACCCTCTGGTCCCCTACTGCCATGTCATCATTTCAGAACGATAAATACTGAATTACTCTTAGAAATTAAATAAAGAGGAATGTTTGTTTCCCACTGAGAGTATGCAAAACAGTTGGACCATATTTAACTGATGATTTAACTGAAGTCCTGGCACTGCAGTTGAAAGACACGTTACCATTTAGTGCAGAGGCAGAGACAGTCACAGCTATAAAGCAGATCAAAGAAGCCTAAGCAATAAATTTCATGTTTTACTTTATAGGCAAATGAATGTATCATATATACAGAGAAGTAAACATATNTTTTTTTTTTCTTTTTTTTTTTTTTTTGTGTTACAGTTCTCCTGTTTCACATCATAGTCCAGTATCGTTCCAGTCATTTACAGAGCATCTAACATTAAATACGTCTGGAAAACACTGTCTAATCTAATACACTGAATGACATTAATGCTTAATTTTATTTGGGCAAAGCTTTTTCCTTAGTTTTCAGGAAACAAATTGGATGGTTTTTCATATTCTATGCAGTATAAACTAGATCTTAAAATAACTTTGATTCCACTGAGGGCTTTTTCTCTAGTTATTTCATCTCTATAGGATATTTCTTCCTGCTTTGTTATCATGAAGTGGTAATGCGCGTTAGTGCATTAGTGTAAAAATAGAGATAGAAATCTACAAAATAACATTGAGAAATATTTTGTAGAAAAATTATGACAAACAATCACAGGAAAGAGAGATGTTGCCTCTGACAATAGGACAGTGTAACCAAAGTGGCACTGAACAACTCAAACTTCTTCCCAGTTACACTGGAAGGGTTGGGGGTGAAGTTACTGAAATGCTCTCATATGCCTCAAGCATTCGTTCTGAAGCATCATACAGTAGAAACAGAGTACAAGAACTGAGAAATGCACTGCATACTAACTTTTAATAATGAATAAATAAAAATCAATAACAGTTATTAGGCTAAGCTCTGCAGTTTGTCATGAGCTCTCCCTGTTTTTTTAATAATGGTCTTGTTACTGCATCATTACCATTTCATACTCAATAGACATCAACATAAAAGAGAATAGCACATGCCAGTATCTGTCATTTAGTTTTACAAGACCATGTCCCCAATGAAAAGCAAGTGTCCTAAACACTTATTTTCTTAGTTATAATTCCCATATCACTCCAAGCATAAGAATCAATTTTCCTCTAATGAACAGTCACCAGTGATGTCAAATAAACAAACTGTCCCAAAGGAAAAATGCAGTGTTCTTTAACAGCGAAAACAAAGAACAAAGCTTTCCCTGCATCTCACCAATCACTGTAACTGTAAGCTACACAGTGCTTAAGAAGTTCTCATTCCAATTCCTTGTAGAGTTTATTAAGCAGATAAAACGTGTGTCTACACATAGACTACAAAAACAGTACGTCACCCCTTGAAATGAACTAAAAATGCTCAGATTCTTAAACGTTACTTAAGGATCAAGTGAAATTCTCCTAGAGGAGTAAAGACCCCACTATCCTCACCACCAGCACGTTCTTTTCTCAACTAGTGATAAATAGGCTATGTGGAATCTTCCTCAACAGAAGAGCAGACAAGGCAATTGTTTTAAAATATGCAACTATATTGCACCAATCTGGATTTATACTTTAAAGTAATTATCCTTTCACATTAATAGTTATTTTTTCTTGTTTAATAAAGAAAAAAAAGTACTTTGTAGAGCTTAGAGCCTTGAGCATGTGTATTAACACCTCAATTTTCAGCATGCACAGTCAAACACATTATAACATCTCATATGGCAAATCTATGACCTACTTCTAGAAATGGGTTATCTTTAGGCTTGAGAGTACCACCTGTTCATAACACTGTCAACCAGCAACACTGCCATAACAAAGTAGTAAATTCCTAAGCAAAGGCAAAATCCAAAGCCTGTAACAAATTTTCAAGTCATTACTGCTCTTTCAGACAGCACAATACAAATGACAGCTAGCTTTTAACAAAAGGTGATCAGTTTTGTGTCAGTCTTATACCCCTCACACCTGCCATCCCCTAATCATGCAGTGAACAATGAGTTAATGAGGTGCTACACGGAAAAGCAGCATGCTAACCAAGTCTGTACTCAGAATAAGGAAAAATTTCTTAGGGTTTCAGAGAGGTACAGGTGGGATGGCGGAGCAGAATAGGGAGAAAATACATGTTTTTATTACTAAGTATTCTTAAAAATCCAACACAAGATACAGATTTCAGACAAGCAAGGGAGACTCTTTTTTCCTCTCTAGAAAGACAAAGACAAGAAGTTAATTCCTGCTATACAAGCTTCAAAAAGGTATGTTTACAATGAGAGAGAGCACAACCTTTTCATACTAACAAAATAAAACTCCTGTAACATCACTGAGACAGAAAACTTGTCAGAAGTGGTTAAAAAGCTGCAGGAATTCTTTCCCAATCCCATTCAAACACACTGCTCCCTTCCCATAAATTCATCTCTCCTGTACACATCTTCAAATCCTCTTTGCTAGTCTTTAATCATCTTCCCCTTTCTACCACTATTGATTGTTCTTCAGCTCCAGTCTCCCAGCAACTGTGCTCTCTCCCTCATTTTTAATCTGCCTTTCTTGTGATAAATCCTCCCTACTTCCCTATTGAAGAAAATATTAGCAATATGACAAAGTTTTGAAGTAATACCACCTGTGCAGTCCTCCAACTTTCCTTCCACTTCCTTTCCCTTCCAGCAACAGGAAGGCTCTGAAACCTGCCTGATAAAGCTTCCTTTTGTGTGACTTCGCAAGTTCTCACACTTTTATATGGTAGTTTAAAAGAGTAACTGCTTAAAAAGAAAGTACAGGAAAGGTCAGCAAATGGTCAAAAAGTAATAGCTTGCTTCTTATGGGGGAAAAATGTCACTATTCACAAAAAACCTCTTGCTGTGTCCATCTCCTGTCTGGTGGATTGAGATGATGCAGCCATATAACTTTTCTTAAAGTGAAGAAAGCATACATAACACTTGAATAATGTGCACGCTGGCATAATCTAATACGAAATAATTCGGAATTTGTGCAACATTCAACTACATACAGTATGGTTAATGCTGTACTGTACCTCATTTTGAAGTTCATCGCCACTCTTGGGAGAGGCAAGCATCTCGTACAAAGTACAGCAGAGATCTTCCGTTGTTGGTCCTCCAGGGGTACCACTCTGAGATTCATTCAGATACTTTCCAACTTCAGACCATAAAAAAGAATCATCTAGTTTTTCTGAAGACTTCAGATCAGATTTCTCATCACAGCAGTTCTTTAAGTGATCCAGCTGGTTATTCAGAAATTTCTTATAATCTAAGCTTATAATTCTTTGTGCATCAGTCTCACCATTTACAGGCAGCTCCTCAGAGTGATCCAGATCATGCATGTCAAATGAAAACACTATATTTTTACCAAAGAACACTCTGTTATCACCATTTTGCTCTTCAGCCATCTGTGTGAGAGCTGTAAGCTGTTCTTCAGTGAAGTGAGAAGCAATCCGACATGTGGCATTACAAGCTGCAGTAGCAGATGATGATGGAAATGGCCCAAACATCTGCTTGATGGCCTTTGTCTCATCATGACCAACACATTCTTTCCCGTGAAATGTCTTAAAGAGAAAAACAGCTCCACTTTCAATTGCTTCTTGTCCATTTTCAGCTCCAACTGTTAACAAAAACAAATGTAACTTCATACACTTCAAACTAATTCTCATTCATTGCCTATAACATAACTGTACTCAATTTCTTGCTGCAAGTCTCATCAAAGATATGAAATGACAATGATAACAACAAGTAGCAATTGTTGCAAGGTACTGAATTATGAAATGTATGCAATAATAAAGCATCTGTCTTCATTATCCGTTTACTTATTAGAAATTCATACTAAGAATTACCAACACTTTCTTATTTTTCCAAGTAAGAGGAAAAGCATGCCTAAGGTCTTACATTCACACTAGTATATTTACGAGCTTTTTAAAGGTAACAGAATACTACATCGTATCAATGTTTATTCACTGCCTAATTTGAAAATTCAAAACAGAGTAAACATACAGAACTCAGCTGGGAATTACTATGTTGTTGCTTATGATACTACTCAATGCATGTACGTCAGAAAAATTGTCCAAAGTAGCTAAAGCAAATAAATGCAGGAATTTATACTTACAGGCTACCTGCAAAAAGTCGTATCGTGCAAATCAAAAACTTTATTATTAGAGAAAAACATGAATTTACCTCATACACAAATATTCTCAGAAGTACTCAAGAAAAACATAAGCAAACACACCACATGATGAACCTAAACAACAGTACTAAACAAAACTGAGAACTGAACATCCAAAGGTAGATGTTTCATCAGTAAGTCACATCTCTTCTGACTACTAAGCCCAATTAGTAATACACAGCAGATTTTTTTTCTACCCCTAAGATGGCTCGCACAACATCTTGCATGACTTTCCCCAAAACCTCATGTATCACCAATGCCAGCTCAAAGACGAGCACCAAAAGAGAAATCTACATTGAGGTAGAGGTGGCCCTTCCTACAAGTATCTCTGTCTTAGAAAGACAGGCAGCCACATGCTTAACTTCTGGCATGAAGAGGTTAAATTCTTCTAGTAGCACAAGCTCTTGTTGTATTAGAAAAAGAGTTAAAAAAAAAAATAAGAACAAGTTTGCAAAATAACAGGTCACCACGCTTGTGACATGGAAGGAAAGAACCACAAAACAGAAACTTTAGAACATGCACATCTTCTGATGAATTTAAAATGTTTGTCAGTGACTTGCTCACTGTAACCAACCAATTTTGCATGATACCAATCCTGTGGAATTAAAGCAGGTAACAAGAAAATAGTTCTTTTCTCAGTGCACTGCCATGCCAAAAGAAGATGTTCCTTTTGCTTACTTAAGGTGGATCACAAACCACAACACACTACATAACAGTGCTATCAAAAAAGAAAAAAGTGCATAAAAACAGAATCACATTTTAAAATAAAACAGAAGACCTAGTTATGCATATAGTTGTCAGATTAACTGGAGGTTCAAAGATACTTCAGAGCAAGACTGGAGTCAAAGTAGAACTGAAATTCTAACAGTATGCAAGTATGCAGGCAGAAATCAGCTTAAAAATAATAAGAAAAAAGTCAGTTGTTAGATAGTTGGAGAATTAAAACCTACCTATTTGTTTTGCTGCTTGTAGTATATTCTTTAAATCACCATTTACAGTTTGGTATTCTTTTTTGTCTAAATTGTCATCAACAAACTTTATGATCTTCTTCCAAGTAAGATCAGACTTCAGTAATTGTTCTTGTTGTTTCGATCGTTTTGTCTGAAAGTGCAAAATATTTGAATACTTTTATTTCAGACTGATATATGGAGGTTACCTAAAAAAAAATAAAATAAAAAAAAAAAGCCCAATCTGATTTAAAAAAAAAACAAACTCTTTTCAATTGCAGTTGATCGGTATGTTGTAACACTGGTAATTCATTTTTCTATTGCCTACTCTTTACACTCTTTCCCAAGTGTCAGGGAGGAGGAAGATACACACAGGCTGCTTTCCCCCTTCTGAGGGAAAGCTCTAGAAAGATAAACTCTAAAAAGACCTCACAGAATTGCTGAGGTTGGAAGGCACCTCTGCGTCCATCTGGCCAAAACTCTGCTCAAGCAAGGACACCCAGAGCAGGGTGCTCAGGCTCATGTCCAGGTGGGTTCTGAAGATCTACATGTAAAGAGAGACTGCACAATCTGGATAGCCTTGTGCCAGTGCTTTGTCACAGAACTGAGTGCTTCCTCGTGTTAAGGGGGAAACTCCCATACTCCAGTTTATGCCCACTGCCTCTTGTTCTGGCACTGGGCACCACTGAAAAAAGCCTCCTTGCATCTTCCCTTCAGGTATTTAGAGACATTAATAAGTAAACCCCTGAGACTCGACTTCTCTAGGCTCAACAGCCTCAACTCTCAGCCTCTCCTCGTGCTCCAGTCCCATGACCATCTTGGTGGCCCTCCACTGGGCTCACTCCAGCATGTAACAGGTCTCTCTTATATTGGGGGGCCCAGTACTCCAGATGTGACTTCACCAACACTGAGGGGAAGGATCACATCTCTTGACCTGTTGACAATACTTTGCCTAATGCAGCCAGTCTCTTAGCAGCAAGGACACACTGCTGACTCACATCTATCCTGGTGTCCACCAGGACCACCAGGTCATTTTCCGCAGAGCTGCTTTCCAGTCAAGTGGCCTCAAGCATGTCCTGGTCCCTCAGTTTCATGTAATCTGCAGATTTACTGAAGGTGCCATCTATCCTGTCATCCAGATCATTCATGAAGATGTTAAGCAGAACTGCACCCAGCACTGAGCCCTGGGGTACTCTGTAACTGGCTCCCAACTAGCCTTTGTGCCATTCACCACTGCCCTCTAGGCTTGGCTGCTCAATCAGTTTGCAGTCTTGTCTGCTCATCCAGCCCATACCTCAATAGCTTCTTTATAAGGTTCTTACGGGAGACAGTGTGTCTTACTGAAGTCCAGGAAGACAAAATTCACTGCTCCTCACTCATCCATTTCCGGTGATTTCATTAAGGAAGCGTATCCTGTTGGTCAAGAATGACTTTCCCTTGATGAATCCATGCTGACTACTGATTATTTTGTTCTCCTTCATGTGCCTAGAAACAGTTTTCAGGATAAGCTGTTTCATTCCCTTCACGGGCATTGAGGCAATGCTGACCAGCCTGTAGTTGCCTGAGTTCCATCTTGCCCTTCTTGAAAACAGGAGTAACATTTGCTTTTCTCCAGAAAACCTCCCTTTACAACTCCCTGGAACCCAAGTTCATTTCACATTACAGGATCCCACAATGAATACATTACTTTAATGCATTATTTCTGGGGGGG
>WBMW01000546.1:18169-90370 GCA_013396635.1 Penelope pileata | reverse complement strand
AGGAAGGTACCTAAATTCAACATCACTAATTTATTCTGAACATCACACAATTCTTACTATAATTATAAACTCTTAATGTATATAATTTGAAAAAGATATTTACCGTTAAGTCAGCTAATTCTTCACCATAATCATCATGTTTAGTGACATTTGAAAAGGAGCGTAGAGCACCTGTAAGACGTGGCAAAGCCATCTGTTACTCATTCAGTGATCCATAGGATAAGAAATTAAATCCTAGTTCAAGCACCTAGAAGAGAATGAAAGAAATAACATGGCTTCGTTAATGCTAGAAATAGAAATTCACACCAGAAACCTGAAAGACTTTTTGGAGCAAACAGAACTTGGCTGGCACTGTGACTAAAGAAAGTTAAAAATCTCACTCAAAAACATTTATAAGCAAGATTCAAGAAAGGGAGGCAGGAGGCACAGACAGCAGGCAAAACACAAGGCAGTTACTCAGCATGTTCTTCTTGTATTCCCTGAAGTTATTAGCACAGCAGCAATTATTCCTTTAACTTTACTAACACAAGAGTATTATAGTGAAATCTAGGCAATTGAACTTAGCTGCAAACAGCAGTAAGCAATTACCACCTGAGTGAAGGTCTCCCCTGAACCAGCATGCAGTGGTGGTTTTTAGGTCATTAACAGCCTGAGTGCTGGTACAGGGACATCCTTTTTGGTGACTGCTTAATGATTTTTAAGCAGCAAAACAAGCAAAGAAAATTAAGACAGGGATGAAAGGGAACATAATAAGTGTATCACCAAATTATTATTAGAGAAAAAAGAAAAGAAAAAAGTGCTATCAGAAAAACAAGAAGAGAATGCCTTAGGATGTTTTCATCTCACAGCTGTGCACAGACACAGAGAACACACCGCTTTGTATGTCTGCCACTGCAGCCTACTTCTGCACATTCTTATTTCCTATGCAAAACAGGCTCATATCGATACAGCAAAACACATCTGTTCTCCAACTGAACTTGTATTCATTCCAAGCCTTTTACAGAAAATATTCTCAAAGTTGCTTCATTTTGAAAGGTGCCCACAGTTGAACTGTTTAATGAACTCTAATTTCTTGTGGTAGCAAATAGTTAGATTACTCTTGAAACAATTAATGATACCATTACAAACTTAATGTTCTGTATCATGCTTAGCATGCCTGAAGACCATCAGCCATTCAGAAATTAAATAACTTAAAAAAGTTACTAAAAAGATTTTTGAACATTCACATGCTGCACTGAACTCCCTGCTTTAATTCAATTATCTTTAACATTTTTCTTTATCTAATGAACTCTTTTGTATTTTAGCTACCAACATTGCAATATAGCACAAAAGCAAATCCAGATGCAGCATTCCAATCAGACAAAGAAATGTCACTGCCTTGTCATGAATCTTTGCTTTCTAACCTAACATTAAGTTGCTTTTTGGAAAAAAGCAATCACAACAGCTAATATTCTGGAGAGAAATGCTATAATAATAAAGTTACAAAATGTGAAAATGTAACATTAAAAAAAGGTCTTCGAAGGAGATAGAGAGGACATGTTCAAATTCAAGCGTAGAAGTAGATATAAAAGCAACTCTGTGGCTTTTGAGACATTCAGTGGATATATGACATGTCATGTCATACCAGCACAGCTCCTAGTGAAAACACTGTCATCACTATAACCAAAACCAAAGCAGAGAACTCGTGTCTAAAATTTGATGGAATCTATCCCTACTCAATAAAAAAGGTAAATCACTCACACTGCTCCAAAAACAGCATTGCCATTAGTTGCTGAAGATGATATTTTGCCTATTTATTTTAAACATCTTTTTCTATAGAATTATGGTCCTTTACAGTAAGAGTGTTACAATTACATTATTGTATACTATCTGAATTGCCCTTTCTGAAATAGCATGTACAGTAATTTAAGAAAGTATTAATCTAATTTAAAAAAAGTTCACATTTCATACACAATTTTAGGAGATTTAAAGCTTCTACAGCAGGTCTATTTCTTAACAGAGTGGTTTTAAAGGAGCGCTTCTTCCTCCTTTATTCATTAAGATCTTAATACTTTCTGAAATAAAATACTTGGAATCCTAGAGGACAAATAAGTGCATACCTCTCTGAGTATAGACTTGGCCAAACAGTCAAATCCAGCCCAGAAGCCCTACAGTTGAGCTTGTATTAATAAACTCTGGCCTACACACAGTTAAGTGCTTTCAGAACTTGCTCCATGAAGCCTCCCTCCTTGGAGACATTCAAAAGCCATCTGGAAATGGTCCTGGACAACTTGCCGTACAAGGTGCTGTCTGAGCAGCGGTTAGGCAAAATGACCTCCCAAGGTACCCTCCAACCTCAGCCATGCTGTGGTTCTGTGTTCTGAGCTGGCTCATTTGGCAGAGCAGATACCCAGTGTTTCTTGTACCTCATTCCAAGGCTATTCCCACAGGTCTCTCAGTGCTCATCTGCAATGCGTGCCCTCACAAGGGCATTGCAATCTGCCTTGCAAGCGAACAAAATCAGCAATTAGAAAATGGGACAGGTGCAAAAACAAGCTTATGAACTTACAGTATCATTCCATAACATACTAGAGCCAGCTGTAAATGCTGGGTCAAATATGCTGCGGCCATCTGACACACAGCTTAAATTAATATTTAAAAAAAAAAAAGATCAGCTTTTTTCACATAAAGCATACTGATAGAGGTAACTGCTTTCCGATTGGATCAGCTGCTGCTTGTCTTACTGCAGTCACCATAAGGCTAACAAATTCCTTCTAATTTGACAGAAGTAAATCCATTTGCCCATAGCTTCCTCCTATATACCTGTACCACCCAATGATCCTGCTGGTTTGGGAATAAGGACCAAAAAGACAGCAGCAATTAAATCCTGTTTACGAGGGCTCATATAGAGAGGAGAAAGATGAACTTAACCATCATCCTGCCCATCGCTCTCAAAAAAAAAAAAATCTTTTTTCATGTTTGTAGAAGGACAACTGATATGGGAATTTAACTCTAAGACCAGTGTAACTTTGCACAGTAAAAAATACTGGGTTTTGCTATCGAATAAGGATTACTCAGACACATTCCGCCAACATTTTGTTTGAAAAGGAACAGAAGTTTACAAATACCTAGTACTACCTCAGATTTCCACTATTAAAACAAACTTATCTTTCTACTAAATTTCTGTTTTTAAAGCAGAAGAGCAATATCCACCTTTGTAAACCATTGTGGAGAGGCAATATCTTTTATAGCTTATTTTACTTCTTTTTAAAAGAAATGTGATTTTAAATTTGAAACTTTTTATGTGGAAAAGTAAAAGAAAAAAGCAGATTATACTCAACTAAAGCAGAATTCAAGCACAAAACCACTCACATTTTATTGTTTGAAGACAAACCTAACAGTCAGCATGGATCTCAGCAGGTTTTTTCTTCATTAAACTTAAAAACATTGTTATCACTATTACAAAGGTAACTAACATTACTGAAGAAGTTTTTTTCCACTTTATATTTTCACTCTAAGCTTTCCTCCCACTTCTGGCCTTCCTCTTTTTTTTGTAAGCAAATAACAGAACCATCTCTTTCTCTTCTCCACTGAAATGTTAAAGAGATCATGGTTTAAGAGATTAAAAAAAACCATTTATTTTAATATTCCTACACTCTAACAAAATGAGCCAACTGCCCAGTAGGGCTAAGAGAAGGGGACTGCTCAAATGACATACCTTAATTTTCAAGTTGTCATCCACAGTGACCTTGACAAACTTGAAAGGTGGGCCCACGTGAACCTAGTGGGGTTCAACAAAGCAAAGCACAAGGTCTTGCACTTGGGTTGGAGTAATCCAAGATATATATACAGACTGGGAGAACTCCTGGAGAGCAGCCATGGTGAAAAGGGCCCGGGGGTCCTGGTGGATAAAAAACTTAACATGAGCCAGCAGGGTGTACTTGCAGCCTGGAAGACCCATGGTACCCTGGGCTCCACCAGAATAGAAGTGGCCAGCAGGGAGAGGGAGGTGATTGTCCCTCTCTACTCTGCCCTCATAAGGCCCCATCCGGAGCACTGCATCCAGGTCTGGGGCCCCCAGTACAGCAAAGACCTGGAACTGTTGGAGAGGGTTCAGAGGAGGGCCACAAATACGATCAGAGGGCTGGAGCACCTCCTCTACAAAGACAGGCTGAGGGAGCAGGGCTTGTTCAGACTGGAGAAGAGAAGGTTGTGGGGAGACCTCACTGCAGCCTTACAGTTTTTAAAGGGAGCTTATGAACAGGAGGGAAATCAACTTTTTACACATGTAGACAGTGATAGGACAAAGGGGAATGGTTTTAAACTGAAGGAGGGAAGATTTAGATTAGATGTCAGGGAGTTGCCCAAAGAGGCTGTGCGTGCCCCATCCCTGGCGGTGTTCAAGGCCAGGTTGGACAGGGCCCTGGGCAACCTGATCTAGTACTAGATCGAGTGGTTGGCAGCCTTGCCTGTGGCAGGGGTGTTGAAACTTGATGATCCTTGGGGTCTCTTCCAACCCAACCCATTCTATAATTCTATGAGATCTTTATTTACAAACGATGGAATAACACAGCATGAACAGAATCATAGGCAAAATCAGTAGTTAGGCCATCCAAAAGTACCAGCTTCTGTAGCACTCAGTATTTGGCTTATTATACGTCCCTTAAAAGCTCATAGCAGTCATCCTGTTTAAACTATTTAAGGAATGGTATTTTATGAGATTTTGCCTATACTGCCTGTAAATTTAAATTATTAGCAAGTTCCTTGCTGACTGTGTAAACTTTTCATTTAGAAAACCGTAAGCTATTATTGGTTGCTAAAGTAATCAAAGAAAAAAAAAAAAAAAGAAAACAAAAAAGGGGCTTTAGACATCAGCAGTTAAATGCAGGTTGCTACGAACCAAACATTATGTGGATGAAATGGCATTTTCACTTGCACTTGTCAGAGTGGAATAATTTCAAATGTAAAGAATGGTAAAAAAGACAAACAATAGCTGAAAAGAGCTATTTTAAATCAATGAGGACATTTGTATTAGATTCACTTAAACTTCTTATCCAAGCATTTTTGATGCAAACAGTCCAAATACAGCACCTAACAGTAGAGTTGACAGCTACAGATAATAATGGTTTAATGGAGCCTGGAATATTAATCATAAATGGCAGGCCAATGCAAGATAGTACAACGTTAGCATTTCCCAATTTTGTATTTTGTACCTTCATAAGCTGTGCTAACAATTGTATACTTTCAGACATGTAATTTTCTGCAAAAGGCACAGACATAACACTGGAATTCTTTTAAGTTGTCTGGATTGCACGTTGCTGATCTCCACTCAAAGATCTCCCCTTCAAAGATGGACCAGATGTCAAGATAAAGGAATACGCACTCAGGCAGACTGAGTGGTTGCTTGATATGTGACATTGATCCCAGTCGATACCAGAACTGGAACAAATGCTTCAGCACAATGAAAAAGGAAAATAGTGCCTCTGTGTGCCATCCATCCCTCCCTTTCTCCCATCAGAAGGGCTTACAGGTACATACATTAGCACTTTCAGAATATCAAAACGCATTCTCTCATAATACCTCACTTTGAAACATTAGTGAAATAGGTCTGGGAGGATGAAATGACATAACATAATACAAAGGGAGAGAACAGATGCATCTAGATATCACAGAATTCTTCAGTACCCCCGAAAAGAAAAACAAGAACCAGAAAATAATCATATCAAAAAAAGTTCTTGCAAAGATACAACTAGTGGCACTGCACAAGAAGCGTCTAAGTGCAACATAATTATGAAAGAGGTAAAAGTTATCACATTCCATATCTTCTAGAATGATTTGTTAAATACTATCTATACAAACCTGAGTACTTTTATGCAAATAAGGCAGATTAACACAAGGAATTACCCAGAATAGAATCAACCTCAGTGTGCAGTCATGTACGTTTCCCTTGGATAATGGGCAACTTTGCCTGGATGTACACAACTACTAGGAATCACTTGTTTCTAATATTGGCCCCTAAAACATAATTGGAGATACAGGCCCTATACATACTCCTGAAGCTTGCCTACCTTTACTAGACTAATCTCAAAAAGCAATCAAACTAAAGGCTGCTTCAAAGCAGGTCTGAGGACAAGCTCCCAAGCAACTGGAAACAAGAGTGGAAAACAGAAATGAAGTCTTCAGCTCCATTACACAAGTTTGACAAATTTTTTGTTAGAAGGTCTACTGCTCTCATCTTGAATCCCCAACAGGCCTCCCAATCACAACACTACAGAGTCTGTACAGGCAAATTCCCATTCAGAATATCACTCCCAAGAACTTTATGTTAATCTCTGGACTCATATCCATGTCCTTAATTAATATTAGAATACCTCACATGCCTACTGCATTTATGTTTACAACGCATATATAAGTGGACACTACAATATCTGCAGAGAAATACCATGCAAAGCCTAATGCCCACTTTTTTCAGGGCACTTAGACATGTCCACCAACATTCTTACGTAAAAAAAAAAGGTAGGCGTGAAATCATTTTTGAAAATCTGTGCCTGAATAATACTAGAAGATTCTCTTATGACAGGCACCTGGGTGGGACTTAGCCCCTAAGTATAGAGTCTACTGGCATTTGAGACCCTCTGCCATACCAAAAATACTTGCCTGGGCCAGCGTGACTCATGAAATGTTAACGCTCTCTGAGACAGCAGCTGGACACAAGATTCCACGAGGTCCTTAAATTGGCAATGGCTGTGTGCTTAAGCACCTGAATCACTTATAGACAATTAAACCAATGCCCCAAATACTGTATTATTTTTCAGTTCTAAGTAACTGGTAGTTTATTATCCACTCAATGCCATTATCATCCTTCATAACTCTGATCTACATCAAAATACTTTTTCAATAGGCCTCAAGGTTGGAATTGAATGATTCTAAAGTGAGAGCATCTCCCCCAAGTATTTTTGAAGGAAGCACAAAGCTTTCCCTCCGAGAAAAAGAATAACCTCTTTAGCATTTAAGAAAGATTTCAGTACAATAAAACAAAAGATCAAGACACTAATCCCCAAGACTCTGCCTGTACACTATTATTCAGCATAGAATGGAGAAGTGGTATGAGTCTGATTGCTCCCTTACTGCACATTAACCCATCCTGTAAGATTCCAAATATAACTTGGAGAAAGTTTCTGAAACAAGTTAGAGCTAAAAATCAAAACATTATGGGAAAGTATTATGGGAAAACATGGCAAATAGTTTTTAAGAGCCACATAACCACCCACTGGTTGCCATTAGTTTTAAGGAAGCTATGTTCCTACGAGACAATAAAGAGGACATCTAATGGAGGTGTCCTTGAGGCACTGACCTTTTTTGCAGCCAACGCATCATTGCACAAACATAAGAGAACTCGTATTGTTGCATCTGTATGTACAGTATCATGTAATTTTGATAAACTGACATGAAAGGCAAAAAAACAAAATCTCCAGCATACGTGGGCAAGTCTGCTTACATCAATGGTGAAACCCTTACAGTCATGGAAAATATATTTTTGAGATTTTTTGACAAAAGTCAAACTAACCATGAGAGAATGTCTTCTGAAGCTGTAACACTGACTGGAAGACTTGTGTCATTATTTGTACATAGCTCACTCCAAAAGTAATGCCTCCTGTTTATTCCAATGTAAATTACAACAAATACAACGAGCACAATAACACTATTTGATAGAGCTAATTCTCAGATACAAAACACTCTTTTTCAACATAGTCACCATCATCAGCTATGCATTTTCACCAGTGATGAACAAGAGCCTGCATACTGTGCTCATGAAAATCTGCATGGCCATCGGAATGTGGCTTGTCTTTCACGTTGCTGTTGCCACTGCTGAAATGCACCACCCACCGCCTCACTGTGCTCACATCCACTGTTTGGTCTCCATAACCGTTCAGCAAGCACTGATGAATGTCAGTGGGTGCTATTTCTTCCCGCATAGAGGGAATTCAATTCCACATCTTTGCTTTATCCATAACTTGCATGTCAGCCACTGATTTGTCAGACTGCCCCTCTGCTGCCATTTATTGCACAGCAACAAAATAGAACAGAATGTTGGCAGGAAGGTTCAACCTCTACTGCTGTACCACCAACATCCGCCTCTGACATCATGAGCCAACATCATAAAATAGGAGGACATACTTTTGGAGCAGCCCTCGTACCACCAAAGTCACAATGAACAAGTTGGTTAAATAACACTCTCTCTGGTGCTTTATGACACTGCTATTTTAATCATTGCTGAACTCATCATCAAAGAAAGATGTCCAAGAACTACAGTGACTTGTAAGTAGCTACATCACAAGTGAATCACAAAATTCATGCCTTAATCAGCATGGTGTAAAAGGAACTCTATTTTCACAGAAAAGCCATTGGAAAAGTTCGTATCACTCGTAAAGACAGGATGTCAATTTTGAATTAACTGTCTGACCATACATCATAAGTCCTTGTCGAGCACTTCTGTAGTAATTAGTTACGGTTAATAAAATCGCTGCACCTAGCAGACAACTCACAGCAGTTGTACAAGCACAGTCCAGCTGAGACCAAGATTCACATTTAATCTTTAAGAACAATTGTTCTATGAAAGCACTGAAGCAGGACTTCTCATTTACAGCGAATATTAAATCCTTTTTGTGTTCAGCTATTTCATCAATAAAATTGGTAGTAATACAGGTATTGCTGGCAATTTGAAACAAGAGAAATCTGCAAGTACTTCAAAATAAACTACACAATTGTTTTTCAAAACAAATATGCAGATTTCTAAAACACTTAAAAACACTAAAAAGCTGTAGACTCGACAGTACTTCTAAGTACATAAAAACTAATTTAATTGTCGTGTAGTAAAAATATGGAATGGACCTTCAAAAGAAGCAAGATCTAGCCAACTTTGGCTTTCACTGAATGAAGAATTCCCAGAATAAACAGCTACAAAAGCACTAATTTTATTTCCAGCACCTTTTGTGATAATCATAATTTTTATCAATATAGTTGTAATGAAGAATACAGAAATATGTATGAAGTGAGCCATTATATATAAATAAAAACAACCAATTGTCCACATAAACACATCAATTTCATTAAAATAATGTAAATAACACTGTATAATTTGTTTGCTATATTTAGTAACATTTTGATCCCTATTTTATATTTAGTAACATTTTGATCCCTATTTTTCTACTTGTCTCAGTTTTTGAGTTGGAGAGGAGGCAAAAAGTTATGTCAGTTTTAGGAGCTCTCTTAGATAGCAACATCAGTAAACATCCCCCCGGACAGTTAAGACTGAGTAGGGCAAGTCTTCTTAACATCAATGAAAATTGTCATCGGGACATCAAAATCATATGCACACATCATTGCAAAGATGCAGAAAATATCTTCCTAATGTTACACAGCAATTACAAGCTGAAAACTGTGCATTCTATCCAGTTTACCACTTCAACAACTGCTCTAACTCTGACTGTGCGCAGAAGACCCTAACTAAATGTCACAGACCCAGTAAGAGTCCCCTAAATGTTACTCACTAAGCTGCTGTGTTTTAAGTGCTACATCAGTACATCAAATGCATATGTGTAAATTTTTCCAAGTCTGAGTAGATTTAAACACTGTGGTATCCCTCAATCTTTCGAATATTCCTCCTCAAGTCTCCATTAGTTATTGTTATCAATGCACCCAGCTGCCAAAGACTCTCAGTTCCCAGCAGCTTCCGATTGAGCCAGAG
This sequence comes from Penelope pileata, assembly GCA_013396635.1. NCBI lineage: Eukaryota > Metazoa > Chordata > Aves > Galliformes > Cracidae > Penelope > Penelope pileata. Next base: position 80,643 of record WBMW01000546.1, on the reverse strand, counting down.
TCCATCATCTTCTCTGAGAACTCACGTACTAAGCAGGGACTTCAAACAGCACCTCAGATATTTCATGACCAGCAAATGGTAGCTTTCTATTTGAAAATTTATCATTATTACAATTTTTTTTTTTTTTTAAAAAAAAAAAGTACTACAATCGTAATACTGTAGTGCTCGCAAACTTAAAATCAAACCTAAAGCTGCTGACCACTCTTTTTGGGCTGACTGCCTATAGAGTCGGTAACATATGGCAAGCTACTTTGAGAAAGACACTTGTATGGTGCCCAACAGTGGCAAGACCAAACCATCTCTTATATTTTCATTAGTCTTGTAAACATCAGAAACATATGCTTGTACCATGACAAAACAAGGAGGAGAAAAAAAAATTACGCATAGTGTTATTATTTTTGGCTGATATAGTGAGAAAGAAAATAGCTCCATTGTGTCGTTAGTAATATGAGGCTAGAGCAGGATCATTTCCAACTGCAAAATTTTTGAAATGGTTACATGTAGTCATGTTCTGTTAGAACATATATACAATTTCTTAAAATTTATTTTTTGACAAATTGTACCTTAGGCTAAGAAATATCCACATTAGTCAATATTCTCCTAATTCATAATTAAAAGGTTTTGACCTTTCATTAATATTTAGCAATATCAGCAATACAAATTGCGTTCAGATTTAAAGATTTGGCTTTTAAAGACTCCCTATAAGCAAAAAAGCCATATTAACAGGCAAATGATATAATTCACACTTCAGAGGCAGTAGCTCTGAGCAAGGAGTTTTCACTGTGGCACTGGCAGGTGCCTGTGTCAATGGGTCAAGCAGTTTTCTACTTGAAATTTTTAGCAAAGGCAGTAGTACCTAAGAAGGAGGTAAGTTCTTCATTTTAACTCTTCAGAGCTACACACATTCAAAATATTAGGGCCAGACATCACCAAGTTTGTATTTCCCACTGTGTATTATCTTTTCTGAAGTTACCAACAATACTCTGCCTTCCACCTGCCCAGTTATTTCCCCTTCCTTATACAATCCTCCATCAGAATGTTGCAGTAACTTCTGTGGTCTGCCTGGGGTGTAGATGGGCTGCTATGAAGGCTTGTGTGATGCTGTGCTGGCTCAAACACTGATGACAACACTCCAGTGCTTTGGTACTGCTGTGCAGCGCTTGCACAGCATCAAGCCTCATCTTCCCAGCGAGCCTGGGAGGGGATGCAGCCAGGACAGCTGACTCAAACTGACCAAAGGGACAGCCCATGTCAGGAAATGTCATGCTCAGCAATAAAAAAAAAAGAGGAGCAGGGAGCAGGGACATTCACGGTTATAGCATTTGTCTTCCTGAGGCCCTGCTTTCCTTGAAGTGTCAGGCAGGTGCCTGACAACAGGAAGCAACGAATGAATTTTTTTTGTTTTGCTTGGGCATGCAGCTTTTGCTTTCCCTATTAAACTGCCATTATCTCAATCTACCAGTCTTTCTGCCTTACTTCTGCTTTCTCCCCATCCTGCAGCTGAGTGGGTGCTTGGCTGCTGGCTGGGGTCAATTCACCACAAGCAAGAGATTTCTTGAAAGAAAGAGAAAAGTACATTTTCAGAGATTCTCTTTCCTTTTATGAAATCTTTCAAGGAGGAGACAAACTGCTCCCCCTTACAGCAGCAGCTAAGAATATTCCTATTTCTTTAAAAAGTGATCAGAATCCAGTTTCCAAAGACAGCTTCACAAAACAGTTCAGTTCAGCTTAATGGATTTTCAATTAACTATACAAGGTTATACACAACTTTAAGAGGAATATTAATCACAGAACTGTAGGGGTTGGAAGGGACCTCTAGAGATCATTGAGCCCAACCCCTCTGCCAAAGCAGGTTCCCTCCAGCAGGTTGCACAGGTTGGCATCCGGACAGGTCTTGAATATCTCCAGAGAACGAGACTCCACAGCCTCCCTGGGCAGCCTGTTCCACTGCTCCATCACCCGCACCGTGAAGAAGTTCTTGTGCAATTTTGTGCAGAACTTCCTACGTTCCATATTCTATGTCATGTGGTTAGAATAAGCTCAGGGAATAGAGGGCACAGAAATCTTTCCCACTGCTGATTAATTCAGTAAGCACTGATGCCACGGAACTAAGAGAACCACCTGTGCTTCCCTCAATCACATTTTAAAACATCCTCATAAGAGTGTTGCGCTCAGTTGCCACAGCCAGCAGCCAAGCACCCACACAGCCACTTGCTCAGTCCCCACCCCAGTGGGACAGGGGAAAAAATAGGAAGAGCAAAAAAGAGAAAACTCATGAGAGCAGACATTTTAACGGACAAAGAAAAGATGCATACAAAAAAAACAAAAAAAAAAAGGAAATTTCTCAGCATGTCCCATAGGCAGACTATTCCCTTTCCAGTCTCCAAAGTGGGACACCTTAGAAGTCAAACCTCCTCCTCTTCCCTCTTCCTCAATCTTAGTTTTTATGCTGAACATGACACTACGCAGTGCCTAACTTCCTGCCCACCCCCAACCTACTCACTGGGCAGGCAGAGTGGGAAAAAGAAACCCTTGATGCAGTGCAAGCACTCAGCAATTGCTGAAACACTTGTGCCTTATCAACACTGTTTCAGCCTCAAATCCAAAGTGCAATGGCTGTGATGAAAGTTAACCCCAGCCCAGACAGACTCAGTACAAGTATGCATTTAGCACTTTGTGCAATCAAAGGAGACCAAACTCCTTATGGAGAGGCAAGCACAAAGAATGCTTTGACTGTAGATCCCTGCAGGGACTGTGCTTCCAATAAACATGAAATTGTTCATTTCCGTGCTGTGATAAGGTGCTCAAAAAGATGGAATGAGTAAATATAGAATGACTGACTATTGTAAAAATATATACATAAAAGGATATATATGTAAGGAGGCGCATGATAAAATTGATTAGGTAGAAAACAGTATCAGATGGAATGCCTTTCCTATGCAGAACATAATTAAACCTGGGAATTCATTGTGACAAGTTGCCTAAATACTAGAAGTTCAAGCATGCTCAAGAAAGGATTAGATGAATTAAATGAAGTCAGCTACCTTGGCAGTTATTGAACACAACAGCTTAGAGGCAGCTCATCAGTTATTTAAATCACTGACAGCTGAAAGATATGAAAAAGAAAGCATCACTGTATAGGCTTTTTTTTTTCTAGTTTGTTTGTTTGTTATCAGTACATCTCCTAAGCACCTGCTACTGGCCACTACAGGAGACAGAACTCAGGGCTAGGCGAATATTTTGTTTGAAAACAGAGCTTTGGAGTCAGGTACCAACAGAGACTCTAAAGATTATGATCTGGGACCTGTGTGCCTCATGTTTCTAAAATTGTCTGTGGGTCCAACCATTATTTCCTTCAGATGCCATCTACCACATTTCTAACAAACTGCTAACAACGTTACAGACCATTTGTTATATTAATTAGTTAAGTCTGAACTAGAGGGTAGAGTTTTTCCTTCTTTCTCTATACATCAAAGCATAATTTAATTTAATAAAGACCGTGTAGGCTAGAAAGCGCCCAACATCAGCTTCAGAAATTGTTACTTCAAAAAAGAACTACCAGAAGAACTTCCTTACACTGCTCAATATTAAGAAGTTCTACTGTAGCACTGTTGCCTCTGTTGTGCACCCAGTTTCTAGAAGTATCAGTGTATAAAGATGCAGCGAAGGATAACAAAAATTACCAGCCATTTAGGAGATATAACCTACTAGGAAAGATTCAACAAATGTAGGTTATTTAAGTTACTGGGAGGAGGGATGCATTGATAGCATTCAAGTACATACATGACAGCTGCTAAAATGAAGGAACAAGAAAATAAAGTGGAGAAAATGAGCATTCCTCTTCTTATTTTAAAAACTGGTAACTTACATAAGTATGGGGACTTCAAAAAAGCCCCCATAAATATAGAGCTGCACGAACAAAACACTGTCATTTGACACTTAAATTCCAGCGTTCTCTCTGGTTCAGTGGAAAAGTACATAAAAGTGATCTGATGTCTTCCAAAAGCCAACCCAGCTTCCAGAACAGGTCTAACAAGTAAATTAATTTACACAAATCTTGAAGAATTTTATGAACAGTTTGTCCCACAACAAAGCACTGATGAACTAGATGGGATTCTGTCAGTGTTGCCATACAAACCGGAAAGAGTTCCTCCATATACCTACACACCTAAACCTTGGAGGGGGCAAGCTCACTGCCATGGCCAGAAACAAGTCAGATGCAAAGGAAACAATTTTGTTACAGTGTCCGCTGAAAAGGTGGACCTTTACTTGAATTCAATAGCTCATTCATTCAATGTGGTCTTTCCTCATGCATGGCAGCTTCCATCTAAACCCATGGCTGGTTAGCTTGTTGTTGTTTTTTTTTTTCCTAAAAATATATAACTGAAACCTACTACGTGGATATGTCTTATGGCCTCTCCTCTAGAATTTCTATCAGTTTTTCTGCTAGAGTAAGAACTCAAGACTGAGACTGACTCAGCTCAGAGTCCAAAAGCAATGAAAAAGTAAAGCAAACTAAAATAAGCATCTTCAGAACGCTGCAGATTGTCTGCTCCATTTCAGTAGTATTATTTCACAGTCAGTCCTTTAAAAAGCCTCCAAATTGAAAAGGGTCTGTAAAAATGTTAGTACATTAAAGATTCAGGACTTCTAAAAGCTTCTGAATAAAGCTTCTTTGAATTCCAATGCAACGTGCTCCCCTGAAACATCTGAGTGGCAACGTGTAGGACACTGGGCATGGTCCCGCATTTTAGAAGCTAAGCTGTCAGCTTTCTATTACCAACCACAACGAATCAAATAGTACCTGAAGCATACAAGACCACGGTCTTTGTGCAAAATGAAAAACAATTTCATTCGTTTCTACTGCTCCGAGTTTATTAAAACCAACAGTAAGCAGTCAGACCCACCCAGCCCCAGCGTCGTTTCCCACGTGGCAGCACCCCCGTTACCCGCCTAAAACCCGTTAAACACACGCGGGTCACAACCAAACCGGCCCAGGGAAGGAAGGGGTGGGGTGTTTACCCGAGACCTTCCACCGCCCGCGGCCGGGCAGCCCGCACCCGGCCACACACACATACACGCGCGCTGAGGGCGGCCCGGGCCGGCTGCCCCGCGACGCCGGGCCCCCGCCCACCCCTGGCAGCGGCCCCACTGCGGGAGGGACACGGAGAAGACAAGGCCTGGCGCCGGCCTCGCTGCCCCGAAGCTGGCCCCGTCAGCAGCGCCCTGGCCGTTAACGTCGTGGGGAGAATAACGCTCGCCCCAGCCGCTGCGGCGCGACCAGCTCCGGCCGAGACTGACGCCGGGGCTGAGGGACGCTGCTGCCGCCGCCGCCGCCGCTACCCACCCCACGCAGCCGCCCGACCCCCGCCCGCGCACCTGCCTTCCGGCTTGCCGGTTCCGCTGCCGCAAAGAGCCGGCGAGGCGCGACACTGCCGTAAAGCGAGCAGGCGGGGCGGGGGCAGCGCGCGGGCAGGTCTTACCTGGGCCGTCAGTCGGACGGTTTTCTCCTCGCCCTGCTCCCGTGGCGGCAGGTCCCCGGCTGCATTTGTGGCCCCACCTCAGCCCGCTCAGTACCTCGCTGCTCACCCCGCTAGATGTCTGCGCGGCCTTCCCAGCTGCGTACTCTCGCTGAGTGCCGCCCCCGCTGCCTCCAGCCCGGTGCCGGGGCGCTGTCCCTCCGCTGTGCCCGGGGGTGGGCGAGCGGCACCGCCGCGCAGTGACGCGACAGAGTGGGGAGAGGGAAAGGAGAACGGAGAGTGAGAGAGAAGTGTAGGACAGAGCAGAGTTCAAGGAGGAAAAAAAATGCTCGGGCTGAAGCCCAGCTCCAGCTGGACAGCTTTTAGCGTTCAACTGGTTTATTCCTGGCTTCTTGTCTTCTCGAGTGTCTTTTCTGTGTTCTTAGGTGATGCCAACCTCTTCTGAGATCACTGAGCTGCTTTTGTTAATGCAGCTCTAAGAGGTATTCTTTTTATTAAAAAAAAACAAACAAACAAAAAAAAAACAAAAAAAAAAACCTTTCCTACATCTGTTTGCTTGCTTACTTGTTTGCACAGTTGCAAGTGTTCAAAAACACGCTCCCCAAAAGACTGTAACATACTCCATCCCTTGCTAAAAATCAAACATGCAAAATTTAGAGGCATCAGGTATCTTGGTTTGGTAGATAGCCATGTGGAATTGGCTGTAGTGTTTCTAGATCACTTCTGTGGTTTCACTGGTGCAAACTCTGGAAAACCCCAATGTTTACCAGTTCTGTTCAGTCATCATGTTAGAAAACATCTTCATAGCAAAGTTATGCCGGAGTAAAGAGTAAACATTATAACTAATCTCCTGTGACTAGATCCTGGTTACTTATGGGCTCCAATTATTTGCAACCATATTCTCAAAGCAAATGCGTATGTTTTATAAATGCAGTATTTTACCTTTCTAGTGCATGCATCTCTGAGCCAAAGTTAAATGTAACTAAAGAAGCGAGCATTTTCAAAATCCTCTTACGAATTCTTCTAATGTCATGTTTTCACTTTTTTAAGGAATGCTTTTATATTCTTTCCACGTCCAAATTTTTAATGAAGACTAAGTCATTTGCTTTCCTGAAGGTAGCAGGAAATTCTGTAACACGCTTGTGAGTCAAAGTTGTCACATACCACGTACTACTGATCTGCCCTTCTTTCCTGAAACATAACACATAAAAGCAAGTTTCCAGTCTAACAAAACCACAATGTTTTTTCTTATACAGGAGGAGCTGAGGCAAATTTTCCCACATTTACACTTCCATTTGTGGATACAAAAAAGTATAACTTGAATGTTTTGTAATAGAAACAGCAATATAGATATATTGACAAGGGCTGCTTCAAAAGTAGTACATCCTATTTTGTTATGTTGGCCCATGATGTCAGGGGCTGATGTTGGTGGTATGGCAGTAGAGGCTGAAGCTTCCCACCAGTATTCCATTACATTTTGTTGCCATGTGACAGATGGCAGCAGAGGGGCAGACTGAAAAAACGGTATCTGACAGAAGCACATACAGAGCAAAGGTGTGGAATTGAATTCCTCCATGTGGAAAAAGTTGGACCCATTGACATTCATCGACATTTGCTGAACATTTCTGGAGACCAAACAGTGCATGTGAGGACAGTGAGGTGGTGGGTGGAGCATTTCAGCAGTGGTGACAATGATGTAAAAGACAAGCCATGTTCCGGATGGCCATGCACAGCTGTCACTCCACAAAATGAAGAGCATCTTTATCAGCTCATCCACGTGGACAGGTGGATTATGACCAGGGAACTGTGTACAGAGCTGAATGTCAGCTTTAATGTGTCGGAAATGATGGTGGCAACATTGGAACATTGCAAAATTTGTGCCAGGTGAGTCCTACAGGTGCTCACGCAGGAACAGAAAGAGTATGATATGCAAATTTGTCGTCGGCTGTCTGAAACCAAAATCATCATGTGAATCATGTGGTCATGTGAAAAATTCTAACATGAATTTTAGAAAAATGTTTAATTGAAGTAGGCCTGAAATTACAGTCTGGGAAGCAAGAGACATATCTGATTTTAGGTTTGCAAAATACCGTGTAAATTTACATGAGTGAATTCTCTACTGTATTCTGTACTTCTAACTTTGTTTATTAACCACACAATACTTCATTCAAAGCTAAACAGGTTTTTTTGGTGTATGAAACAACGAGTACTCACAAGACCTGATTCCTGGTTATGGTCACTGTGAGCATGGCCAGCTGGTGACACTTGAATTACTATCTGCAGCAGCATTGTAATTCATGGGCTATTCAATTGACTCTTTTGTTTTAACAACTAAAACAAAACTAATATTAATATGTGAACCATGAATTTTACAGTTGCTTGCAGTATACTTCAGGTTCAGTAATGACATAGACGAGTAATTTAGAATGACTTTGTCTTTACTTTGACAAGAGAAAACTTTATAGTATCACTGTGGTCCAAAAAATTCAACAAATGCAGCCTCTGTTGAAATTGTCAGACAAACCTGACAGATATGCTTGACTTGTTGTTGATCTCTGCTGTGATGAGAATATCATGCGTTCGAAACTGAACTGCTGTCTGCAGATGCCACTGTTACCAAAATTGGAAGAAGAATTTTAAATCAATGTTATTATATGAGGATAATGTCTGTTGCCTGTGATTACAAAGTAATCATGTTGTGCATGGCCACAACTGCAATGCCAGCAAAAGTTGGTATATCAGAGACACTGTCATTCAAATGAGCTACAATTCTCTACAGTCATCTTGTTCCCATGGCTTTTAATACTTTATTTAGAAGTCACACAGATACTGTGAGTCATCTTTGATTTCCCCAAACTTAATATGCAGTGCATCATAAGAAAATACTCCTGTAGTAGCCACTGCTGCATAAAAATTCATAATTTAAATTTGTTCTTTGAGACCTGAGACTTTTTTAATGTAATGCAGCTACATAAAGGGGATATAGCATCCCAGTTATTACTTGTTCTTCCACACTGCTCTGTGGCTTCAATCTTATTGTTATTATCTTTTACCAGATATGAATGTATCTTGGTTTAATACCCAGTTGCTCTTCTTTATCATAGAGAATTTTCAGAACAATCTTTTGTCTAGAGTTTTTAAGGTTAATTAAGTAGCGTGATATTCCTTCTGTGCTAGTGAATATCAATGTAGCCAAAGAAGAGAATATTTCTTACTGGTTTCCATTAATGATTATCTGTTAAATTTTTTGAATTTATTTAAAAGTGCAAGAGTTGCTTCACAGATACAAATGAAGACTATAAAAGCATCAAAAGCATTTTCGTAATTTAGCATGCTTCTGGAATAATTGTGGACAGGTTTTCTTTCAGTTGTTCAGCGTAAGTTTAAACTGTTCCAAACTTCCTAGTAATCCATGGTACTAACGAATACAAGAAATTAACTCAACAGCAAGGATTCTCACTGTTAAGCAGGTATTCCTTTATTAGTGGCACCGGGCAGCACTGGGGATTGCTCCACCGTAAGTGCCGCACACCCCTAGAGAACACACTCCCTTATATACCTACAAAGATATGCATAAACACTACATTTTCCTAGAATTCTATACATATGCAAGACTATTCCAGGAACTAATGAATATATGCTAATGTCCTTCTGCGCATGTGCTGATGTTGTGTGGGGCAGCTCTGGGGGTCTCTTGGTGGTCGTTAGGGAGTCTTCTTCGCTGCAATCATCTTCATCACCGTGTTGTTGTCATGGGTACTACCTGCTGCCTCCCTCTGGCCGCCACAAACCAGTCTTTGTTCCTTTGTGTATAACATTGACAAAGTCAGCACTTCTTCACACAACTTCAACAACTTCATTGTCTTCACCAACCTTCTGCTGCTGTAGCAGTTAGATATGGCAGCACTAGGAAGATACATTTCCTGCTAGATATGCTGGATATGCACACACTGCACTGGAAAGATACATTTTCTACTGGATATGCACACACGCTGTATCAGTCCCTCCTTTTCGTTTGAGAGTTTGAAGCAGTGACCGACTGTTTCCCATGCAAACCCCTCACGTTTAGCCACACAGCAACAATTACAGCATTGGATCATTATGCAGGCTAAAGTACAAACAGCAGCTACAGCTATGATAGTCAGAAACAATTGTTTGAGCCATTACAGATTGGCAGTTAGTATATTTCAAATTTTCTCGAGATCGGTTGCAATCCTCCTGCTCTGATCTTTATGCACGCAGCAGCTCATGTAAACTGCACAGACACCTCCTTGTGAGGCAAGCGAGAGATCTAATGCCTTTCTAGTTTGCATTGCCATCTGGGATAATCTTAATATTTCTATCTGCAAAGCTTGGACTGTCTAACTCAGCACGCATATACTGTGCAAGTAACTAAACCAAGGCCAAGGCCCTGCTTCATGAATGACTGTACACAACAGTTGAATCGGGAGTGCATTATTCTTTCTCTTTGTTGTCTTTTTTTTTTCTTCTGAAAGCTATGAGCTTTCATTTGCAAAACACTTTTTTTTTTTTTTTGAAAATAGTATATATTTGAGGGCCGATCCGAAAGTAATGCCTCCAGTTTTTATTGTGTTGGCCCATGACATCAGAGGTGGATGTTGGTGGTATGGCAGTAGAGGCTGACCCTTCCCACCAATATTCTGTTACATTTTGTTGCTGTGCGACAGTTAACAGCACAAAAGCACAAAAAGTCTAGAACCAAACCTTGTGTTTTATCATTTGTTAGTTTAGATTATTTAATTATACATAATGTAAGAACAAAGTGTGGTCAGGAATAGAACCTGCTCAAGAATACTAAGGAAAAAAATATATTGGACTGAGGCATGTGGTATTCCATTCCTTATTTCTTGCTCATTCTTTTGTGAATAATTTTGAAACAACTATCAGGGTTGCACGATAAAATAATTCTGTTGTATGCGTAAATTCAGCATGGTGTTGAAGTGAACTGCCCTGAAATTTTGCATCACATTGTCAATAGGCTGCACTTCAGCCTATTAGACTGATACAGAAATCCTGTGGAAAATGTATCCCAGGTGTATTGTACCCTGCAAGTTACATACCAGAAAGAATAAAAGAGGAAGAGGAAGAGGAAGAGGAAGAGGAAGGGATCACCTTTCGTATTTCTGTGCGTAGCACTCCTCCTTCGCCTTCCCTCACTATTGCAGCAACTGCTGATTGCATCCAGAGTTGTGCCTGGATGCAACTAAGAGCAAGTGAAATGTTATCCTAAGCCACCCCAAGGGCTGTTGCAAGCAATTTATGATCAGCCACATTCTTCTCTTCCTATTGAGGCAAAACATTACTTAGGAGCCACTGACTGGTTCCTCGTGTCAAAAGGGAAGATTGTAATGGGTGTTGTAAATTCTGTAGGTCTCCTGTGAAAGGGGAGGGGGAGAGAAGAGGAGGAGTTGGGAGGTATCTGCAAAGATCATGTAGTCCAACTACCTGACCACTTCATGGCTAACTAAAAGTTAAAGCGTATTACTGAGGGCATTGTTGAAATGCTTCTTGAACACTGACAGTCACAAGGCATCAACTACCTTGCTAGAAAGCCTGTTCCAGCTTTTGATCTCCGTCACAGTAAAGAAAATTTTCCTTCTATCTAATTTCAACCTCCCCTGGTGCAGCTTTATGCTGGATGTCCTGTCATCAGTTCCCAGGGAGCAGAGCCTCTCCACTTCCCCTGCTCAGGGAGTTTCGGAGAGCACTGTGGTCACCTCTCACCCTCCTTTTCTCCAGACCGGGTAGCCCAAGTGTCCTCAGCATCTCCTACCAATAGAAGATCAAATTGCTAATCAAATGAATTTCTACTATGATAGAGGCAAATTTAGAACCTGCTGGGCAGACTTTACCTATCTTCTTATGTTTTCTGTAATCTGTCTCCATATTTGTATATGCTCTGGTGGCATAAACAACAAAAAAAGGTACAGCTGGTACTGGATCTCAAGTGTATTATTGCAACGATTCATACTATTTTAAGTTTCCTGTAGTAAGTTTGTCAAATAAGTGCAACTAAAGAAAGTAGTTTCCGTAAAACTATATCAATAGCTGTAACAGAAAAAAGGTCCCAAAACTCTTAACGACTACGCCATTCTTCAGTTCTCTTACATTCTCCAGCTTCTTCTCTCTTGAGCTTCTTCATCCAGCTCCTTCAAGCTCCAGCTTCTTCCTCAAGCTTCCCACCAAGCTACTTTCTTCTCTGGCTGGCTGGCCTTTATCTAAGCCTGGGGCAACTCCGCCCCAGGTCCACCCCTTCTGGTCACAGGTGCAAGTGATGCACCTGTGTTCCCCAGGCCAGCCACACCCCTCCACCATGTGCTCAATCAATCCTCAGTTCATGCTGTGATCCACTGTTTCCCTACAATAGCTAATATCTGAAGACTGGATATTGCAGGAGAAAGAGAAGTGTAAGGGATCAATTCATGTTTTATTGAAAAAAATCACTGAAAAAGCAACCTTACAGCCCTCCACCTCAGTTCTCCCATATCAGTGAAACTTCTTAGTTGCATCCTTTTCTCATCCTTCTCTCATTTTAACTGACAATTGATCTTTCAGAGCAAGGTTTGAATGATCAAATGGCAAAAAGAACAGTATTCTCATCAGTCCCACGTCTTCACTGCAAGACTGCAAGGATATCCCCGTGACTTCCACTGAAAGCAGAACACTTTTTTAGATGCCAGGCACTATACTCTTGCCAGTCATGCTGATAGATGTTTGCTGTTCTGGCTTATGTCACTGAGCATAGCTCAGTTAAAAAGAGAGGTTAGATTTTGATCATAGGGTTTGTTTTAGAAATCAATATGTGTAGGGGTTGATAGCTGTGAGAATCTGGCAAGGGCCTGCAGTAGCTAACAGCTTACTGCTTACACAAGCTGTTGACATATGTACATGTCTGTGTGCATCTAGATAAAGAGAGACAAAGAAGCTCTCAGGAATTTATGTAAGTTTTTAATGAAAAACTAACTGTGGGTTATATCCAGATTATTGCTGTGTGTTAGCTTAAAACAGGAGGTTTCTCAGTGGCAACTGAAGTATGTAAAGAAATCTGAAATGTTGCCGTTGAAAACTCTGATAACACAAAACAGGTAAAGGCTACAGGGGTTCATCTCACATATACTACAGGGAAGGAGGAGGCTGTTCCTGCCAGAAGCGAAGCAGAAGCACGAGGAGCGGGAAGAAGTTTTCTAGCCAGGGCTAAGTCCTGCTTGATCACTAACCAGGAGTGTTACTTCTGGCAAATCATTTCAAAAGCTGGAAAAAAAGAAAGAGAATGTTTCAACAATTTGATACAGATGTCAACATTTTCCTCTTTCAGGAAAGGGAATTGTGAATGAAAAGGAAAAGCAATGTGTGGCTGGGAGACAGATAGAAGAATGCTATCTGAGGGCATTGGAGACCCTGAGCTGTCCCAGTCAGAGACGCGTAATACTTTGTGTTTTGTAAATTGCTGGAGCTGGTGTGCTCACTTCTGACTTAGGACTGTTGGCAGAAAGTAATCAATAAATAGAGTGTTGGATAATAAGCCTTTCTGTATTACTGAAACATCACAGTTTTTCACCAGTTTATTCAGGGGAATTGTATTAGCCAAAAGACTTTTAAAAGTACTTCTATTGAAAAAGATGTTGAGATGTTCCTGCTGAGATTATTTCTTTGTACCTTGTAATGGACTCGTAAGATTGGCCAGGTATCCTTTAATGCACATAATGAGTATGATTATCTTTTTGATGTGATCGTCATGTCCCTTGACGCTTTTGAAGACTATTCAGAGAACCTGTTACTTGTATTAGAGACAGTTGTCATGTGAACTGAACAGAAAAGACCCTTTGACAGAGTAGTCTTATTTAAAATGTTAATGCTTAGTTTGACTGGAGAGGTATGAAAATAAACTATACTTCTTTGTCACATAGCTCACATCTTTCTGTCAGGTTATGTAGTAAAAAATTTGTCTGCATGCACAGAAGGGAGCACAGAGAGACAGCAGCAGATGGGGAAGCCTGGGATGCGGGTTTAGAGGAGACCCTGCCCAGATCCCTCCCAGAGCACTCCAGGAGAGCCCCAGCCCCATGAGACTGGGTGACAATAGCGATCTGTCTGTGTATGTGTGCATTTGTATTTGTGAGTGAGGGGTCTGCGCTGGCAACTGCAGTAGGACTGCTGGGGACCCATATGTCCAGCTGCCAACAACTGGGGAGACCAAGACCCAGGGGCAGCTACTGGACAGACTGAATGTCTGAGTCTAGATGTTGCATGGACCCTCCTTTTCCATATGTATACATGTGTTTTACCTTCATCCTGCTCAGCCAGAGAGGGGAAGAGAATGAGGCTGTTGGCAATGTCTATTTGTGTGAGTGCTGTGCATGTCTGTCTGTACTGAACTGTGTTGTCAGCCATGTGTGTACGTGTGGGAATAGAAAATGTCATCGTGACCCCAGGCTCAAACGCTGGGGGTGTTATCTCTTTAGTTCCGCGGGAAGAGCAAGCACAAGGCCAGTCACAAGATGTTTTACTGCTTAGCAAAAGAACAATATTTAGCCTAACTATTGTTCAGCAAGCTTGCATCTGGCATGAAAGAGGAGACTAGGACTTGAGATAACAGGGTGTGTGAAAAGTCCCATGATGGCATCAAGCACGGACAACTGTATTTAAACGCACGCTGTAATCAATAAAGGGTCTTCACTATCACTCATATTGAGTTGTGAAGTCCATATCTCCTGCATGTATGTATATACATGTGTATATGTGTGCTCTGTGTGTGTGTGCCTATTGGGAATACGTTCTCAGCCTCGCTGCTGGTTGGACCTAGGGGCATGGATCTGTGGCAGCTTCACCTCTGTTAGGCTACTGGATTCCCCCTCCCTACTGCCTCCTCAGTTTCTTATTCGGTTTTCCTTGAAAATGACAACAGACATGATGATAGTTTCTGTATTTCTCACAGGGTTTACTAACAACTTCATTTATTCTGTCATCTGATCACTTTTTATATCTTAATTGCAGAACAATAAGCAATCACAGATCACACAGGTGACAAAGCTTCATCAGAGGCCGTAATGCCAAATTTAACTTCTGCATTCAGGTGCAGTGGCACTGTATTATACTTACTTATCTGAGTATTATTTGGGTAAAAAGAGTTGAAAACATGCCTTATAAATTACCAAAAATTCTCTAAAATCTGGTTGTTTTCTATGCCTAACAAGCTATACTTTCAATCTTACTACCTTTTGTTATCACATCAGCCTAAACTAAGGGTGATATAGGGTAGACCTAGAGTGATGGATGTCCATTCATTTGTTACACTGAACTATCATTTCCTTTACACTGTGTGGTCTGTCTATTAGAGATCTACAATAATAGTCTGACCCTGCTAGGTTCTGACTACACCGTAAATGTTCATCAGCCCCAGATCTGCTAGATGATGCTTAAGTACTACAGGAGGCATGTGTTCATACATGTCCCGTAAATAAACATTTTTCTCTTTTATCTCCCGAACACCAAGAGTAATTCTTTAATTATAATCTTATTTTTTTTCCACAAATAAAGTACTTCACATTTTTCAATAAGAATGCATAAATCAGTAATGAATAATGATTATTAAGTCTTGACTGTGGTTTGCGTTGTAATGTAAGGTGTTACAGTCGTACACAGTGTGCTTCCTTACCTAGAAGGGCATTCACTTTCCTCTACAAGTGTCAAACTGCCATATAATCAGCAACTCATTGCTTGTTTTTAGATGAACAGAATAAAATCTGGTTGAATATTTTAACCAGCATTCTTTTAGCATGCATCTACTGAAAGTGTTCATATACTCCAGGAAAGCAAGCAATCATCTGACTGCTGATGAGTCTGTGTTGAGAAGAGAGGGCAGAGAATCCACCAGATACTTATGAGAAGTTAGTAAGGGCTGATACACAGTGAAATGAGTTGCAAGACCTTCACTGGAGCTGTGCACTTCAGGAAGCTCCTCCTGGAAGGGAGGTAGGAGACAAAAGTCCACGTAATCTTCTTAGAGATTCCAATAGCATTGAAGAGGCAGAAGATAATAGAGGGGACCACTACTTCCATGGCTGGTATAAAAAGGGAAGGTTCGATTTGTATAACATTGTCCTGAGAGATGACTGAATTTATAAACACTGCAGCATGCTTCTCACAAAAAAAATAAAATAAAATAAAAGTGATAATTTTCTCAACTGGGAATTAACTGGAGCAAATATGAGGTTATTAACACAAAAACAAAAAAGGAGACTTTAATAGGAGTGCGTACATGGTATAAACACAAACAGATTGTTGTGTTCAATGCCAACAGATATGGAAAGAATATGGTTTTTCAATTGCTGTATGCTACTGCTTCAAGACAGTAAGTAGGAGAAGTTGGAAATTCTTATTGAGTTGAAGAAATTTGATATAACTGGTGTTCCGAAAGGCCAATGAATTGATTTACGTGATCAGACCAATAGAATCAGTGGCTATTATCCACTTTGGGAGAACAAAGTAGGTACAAGAGGTAACAATGTATACTGAAGAAATTACTGAAGAAGTTGAAATTACTGAAGAAATATGGCTGTGCTAACTGGCATAGCCCAGAATACTGAAGAGCAGCATAAATGGAAAGAAAAATAGGTTATTGTCAGTAATACTGTTGTTTTACAATATATATTGGAAGTCGCATACAAAGAGATCCTTAGAAAAGGATCCTTTAGTTCGTTTGAATGTTATGTATGACTGTTGTCTAATGCGAAAGATTGTGCCCCATTATGCTGGATCTCTATTTTGATCCCTGTTATAAAATGTTAAGATGAATTAATCACCTCGGCTGATCATTGTGATTATATTCAGTCTGGCAACAAAGGATTGTTTTCCTGAAGCTTACAAAAAGACTGCTATATTAAAAGTGAGGAATACTGTGGGTGAAATTAAATGAAATAATTCTTTAATCAGAAATAACTGATAAAAATTTAACCCAGAACCAAAACCCATAGCTAAGGAAATCCCACTCTGGCACAGCGGGAAAGTGAGAGTTAGGAGTAAAATACAGTCTACTACACACAAAATAGTAAGTAGACGCCAAACACTGCCTATTAGAATTTTTAGGTAAAAGAAGTTGAAGGAAACTAACAGCTCTGAGAAAAGATCGGTGATGGATGTACTAACAACAATAAAATAATTTTTTAAGGAAATTGACAAATATTCAAGAAATTGGAACATGCCACATTGCTAATTTGTGATTGTCACTGAACATTTCTCTTCTACTTTTTGAAAGAAGCACAGTAAAGGGCTTGTCATACAGCAGAGTGATTTTCAATTAGTAAATATGAAGGTTAGAACATCTGTTTTGACAAATGATTCTTAACTCACCAAGTCTGGAGAGAATTTGAGAAGAAATGGTTGGATGAATATCTGACCAGATTATGTTAATTTTTAGCAAATCTTGGAATATTGGATAAGTTCAAGCAGACCAGACAAGTGGATATCTTGTCTAAGTAAGAATATGACTAAATAAGAAGTTTTGTCCTTGAAAGAAAAAGTAATAAAGAGCTGCTTTAATAGTGAATTATTTAAAAATTATGTAATCTGTATCACTATGTAAATATAGAAAGTAGGTCATGTCAAGCAAACTTGATTTCATTCTTGTTAAGATTACGGATTTCATTGTTAAGAGTAACAGCTTGTATTGAATTTACGTTCATTTTTATAAGGCATTGACTATGTCTCACATCACATCTTGAAAACAAAATCAGAACTACATGATTTCAGTGAATATTTCCCTGTGAGGGGTTATGTTTGGAAGGGCTGGGAGCGGGCCTAGCATTATGGGACATTTTTGTCACTCCTCTGAATGAATGTTAAATAATGAGAGCTAAGGATTATAGTGGGACGTGTACTCAATGGTAAGACGCACTCAATGAAACAAAGTATATTTAAATGCAACCAAATGTGAAAGCTATAAATGCATAAGACACAGTTCCCATTGCATGCAGTTAAAACAATGCATACACAAAGTTTCTAATTTCTATCCTTTTCTGTGATGTTATGCTTACTATTCTGCTGTCCCTCTGGACCTCATAGTCTAGGGCATAAGTGCACAGCAAGTCATCAGCTTTTTAAGTCACTCACTGGAAGGAGAATGATGAATATGATGATGGTGAGGTCTTCTGCTTCTCTCTAGTATCCACTTGAGATAATTTTTATGTTTGCTGAAACAGTCTGCACCAGGCTCTTTCTCCATTGGCCTACATGGTACATCCAAATTCACAGTATTTGATGTAATTTGCAAATATATCTTACATACTTGTTCTCTGTTGTCTTTGTCAACTCTTTTTGCCCAGCTCGGAAGGCTGCACTACTTTGATGACCAGGAGCTGACAACCATTTCTGCTTGTGGCCTATGCTCTTAGCATTACCTCATGGTCTGCTACGAGCAATGGCACTTCTATACTTTCTAGGCTACAAGGCTACATACATTATTGCGTGTACTAGAAATTATGGGGGAACATTAATGAGAATTCAATACTAGGGTTTACAGAATCATAGAATCATAGAATCACAGAATGACTTAGGTTGGAGAGGACCTTAAAGGTCATCCAGTTCCAACCCCCTGCCTACCCACTGGATCAGGCTGCCCAGGGCCCCATCCAACCTGGCCTTAAACACCTCCAGAGATGGGGCATCCACAACTTCTTTGGGCAACCTGTTCCAGTGCCTCACCACCCTCTGAGTAAATAATTCCTTCCTAACATCTAACCTAAATCTCCTCTTGTTTTAAAGGCATTCCCCCTTGTCCTATCACTATCTGCCCATATAAAAAGTCAGTCTCCCTCCCACGTATAAGCTCTCTTCGAGTACTGGAAGGGAGCTTATACTGAGTAGGATTTCTGTATTTCCGACTAGCTTCTGTTTGACTGAGTTAAAATAATGCTCGTTTTTAAATTATGTAATTTGCTTCTTCAACAGGATGAGCAAATTAAATTGAGAGGTTTTGCTTCTCCATAGATTGAGATATTGTTTACTTTTGTGCTGGTATTTTTTCTTCTGCAAAAAGCAATAAAGCAAACAAACAGAAATGCTCTAATACTCCTTGAATTCATTTTCTAGAATTGCCATAGCAACATTAAAAAGTCCCTATTACGTTTGGTTCAGTGAAAAGAAAACAAAGCAAAACAAAAGCAATATTGTCATCTAGTGACTTGGCTTAAGTTGGTATACTATGGTTTAAAGTTATCTGAAGAGAAAATTACTGTGAAGTGTCTCAAAGTCAGTTGATTACATGTATGTTCCCAAAATGGAGAAGATGCAAACATTATTTATTTATTTATTTATTTAGGCGCAGAGGCAACACATCATAAGGATATAAACTTTGATTTGTGTTTGCTTGCAGTCAAGGTGTTAGGTTTGACCATTACATCTCCAGTTCTTCAGGGTTCAGTAGCCTCAGCTGTCACATCTTTTATTCTGCAGTATCTTAGTAGATGAGTAATGTAACCATTACTCTCAGGTTTTAGTGTTGGAAGAACAGTACCTGAAAATGTGCCTTAATTCTGGATATCATTCTCCCTTTCAGTTGCCTGACCTTGGCTTACATCAAGGATTGCTGTGTGAAGGGGCAGTATATCAGTTATTGGCTTTGGAGCTGTTACATTCCGCTTCTAAAAGCTGATTTAATACCAGCATCTTCTGGAGTTCTGGGGACAGATGGGTATCAATGAGTAGTAACAAACCAAGCTTTCAGCAGCTACACTAGGAATGAAATGACCGTTAAGAACTGTACTTGAACACTGTCCAGCAACGTGAAAACAAATGGTAAGACTGGCCAAATTAAAACAGTGAGAAACAAGATTTTATTAAAATATAAAATAAAAGTAAGCAAAAAAATCAAAGCAATTAATTTTCTTTCCATGTTCTTTTGTATATCCTGAAGGAAAAGAAGTCCTTTTGGTTTTACCATGTATAGGGATTCTATGCAGTTTTTAGAGCTCTCTTTATTCGCCACATAAAGGGTCAGTAGAGGGAAAAATGCATAAGAATTCCATTTTCATGCGTTTTTTCCTGAAGAATAAGATCTTTAAACTGCGGTACCATCCCCATCATTCTTTAAATGTCTCTGAATATTCTGTTGGGAGTTTTGAACTGTTTTACTTCTCCTAATCTCCTACTGTATGATAAATCAGATCATTTCATTTTATATTCTGATTCAGAAATCTTTTTTTTTGTATATATGTTTAAGATGCTCATCACTTTTCATTCTTACTTTTTTTTCCATTTCTTTTCATAGGTGTATCTCTTTTTTTCTGTAGTTCACATTCTTTTTCTTTGCTAATATTTATCAGAGA
The DNA here is from genome assembly GCA_013396635.1 of Penelope pileata. Taxonomy (NCBI): domain Eukaryota; kingdom Metazoa; phylum Chordata; class Aves; order Galliformes; family Cracidae; genus Penelope; species Penelope pileata. Next base: position 60,821 of record WBMW01000546.1, on the reverse strand, counting down.
TGCTCAGAGACATAGTTCTCTCCACGTGTTACATTAATTATGGGGATTAAATGGCTATGCACATTTTCATGTTCAATAGTGTCATGATCATCATTAGAATCCCACATCTCCATCATTAGAGTTACTGGTTTAACAGATACAGATGTTTATTATTCTTGCTTTATTTCTGCCATACTATGCCATCTCATTTTCTTGCAGAACAACCAAACTGTCAATACAAACTTTTAAACGTGACAGAGCTCAGCATAGCAATATCCCTTAAAATGATTGTTGACATCTAAGTAACAAAACTCCTTACTGTTGACTGGTGCTTGTCAGTCAGAAGCACTGGAAACATGATTATCTTCCCTGTTGCATACATTCTTGCTCCTGACTCCACACAGTGATTTGTGAAATCTGGCATAACTTTAAAAATCCACAAGTTCTGACTTTTGCTTTCACTGGTGTAGGATAGCAGTGTAACTCATCTAATTGGCTTTAACAAAATGAAACCTGCTGCCACTTAGGAATAGAGGTGTAAATTTAGCACTGTCTATTTTTGCCAGCTTGTGTCAGTGACTGTTTGGATCAGCTTTTCCAGTTTCCCAAATACAAAGTGCTGTATTTGATTTGCTTCATTATAAATGTAGCAAGCTCTCATGAGGATATCAGCTAATCAGTGCTGATACCTATTCTCATTAGAACATAAAAGTAATTAATGAATCCATTTGGCTTCCTGCTGCTGTTGGTAGAAATGGCTGTTTCTTTTCAGTGCCTCATTTAGCCAGACACTGAAAAGGAAGAGATGTTTTTACAAATCACATGTAAAAATTAACATAAATGTGTTGCTTTATGTTTAGGGACAGAGAAATCAGAATTTACTTCTAACTTCTATAAAATTAATTCCAAGTTCTGTAGTAAATCATGTGTTTTCATGATTTTAAATAGCCTTTTGTCTTTGTCTGGAAAATAAACAGAATGAAGCTCTGTCATGTTTTTTGTACTGTTTCTAGTAGGAAATGGAGCTATCATTCAATTTACTGCAGTGTGTCTTCCTGGCATTCATTTGCTGAACTGCCCACTCATTTCTTGTTCTTCGGCCTCAGGAATGCATGAAAACCTGGCAGTATTACTAGAAATACTGGCAAAATGAAGATGTCTTTGATGGCAGTTCAAGATAGTAATACCTTGCATATCCCTGGCACCTTCATCCAAAGGGCAAAATTCTTCTGCTCCCACACATCCCTCTGGAAATCAAACAGCCCATTTGCAATCATCCAGCTTCAGATTTCTATTTATGTAAGGCCATTACGTGCACTGTCAATGAATCTTTACTGATGCTTGAAAAAGTGGGGGCACTGAGCTCACTCTTTGTGCTAGGAATATTAAAAATGCAAGGAATTAAAGTATGGTTTTAAGTTTTAACAACATAGGTAATCTGAGATTGGTCAGAACAGAAAGCACTTCTATAAATTTTAAAAGGCTACACTTTTTTTCCTTCCCATGTTGGGATTTCTTCTTTGTACACAGTGACAGAACATTTTCTATGGGTTAGTACTGCAGCCTAAATGGGTCAGGGCTTTAAAGACCATCTGAGCAGATCGTAGCCTTAAAAGGAAACTGCAATGTGTCATTTTAGATTTCCTTCTTGGATCACTTGTGTCAGACTTTAGGGGTCATCAGTGTCACAAGTAAATTCCCAACATATTTTTGCATATATTGCTCACACGAGGTTCATTTATATACCTTCTTCCAAGTTTTTTAGCTGTAAGACTAAGTCTTTGCTTTTAGGGAACTTAAAATGCAGAAGTTTAAATACAGTTTATGGAAAATTTCCAGGCAGTATGGCATTTCTGCCACCATCTCATGTCGCTCATGTCTGAGCCTGAAAAGCAACAGCAGTGCAGGTCTCTGATGTCGCCGGTGTGTCATTCTTTCATAAATACTGCTGGATTTTCTAAACAAAGGGAACTCATTTCAGTTTTACTTCAGGGAGGGTGCCTAGAATTTTATTCTGTTGTGTGAGAGAAGAATAAGTGAGAAAATCACTTCTGGGGCATATTTCCACAGCTGTTTATCTCTTATTTCAAATTTCACAGAAGATTTGTCCACAGGCATGATACTCTTCAGTGTACTTTTTTTTCTTTTTTATTTTTTCTACCATGAAATTTGTGTGCAAAGTGAACTAGGCAGCAAAGAGATCAAGATAGAGCTTGTTTGAGAGAATAGGGCTTGGGAAAGACATTCTTTCTATAGGGAGCATTCCTTCCTCAGCAACCCAGAACATCTGTTTATACTTTGGCTGGGTATTGGGGGCAAGAATTTGATCTTTAATCCCAATACAAGTTAGAAAATAGCAACTAAAAGGAGCATGACATGAGAAAAAGACATCCTTCATGAAGAATGTGATCACAGATGTATATTTAAATGAGGCTTACTGAAGGATAAAACCAAGAACTTTTTTACTTTTCAATAATAGTAACTTATTATTTGCTACTGCATATGGTGGTTGCCATTCCTTCTTTACTGTTCATTGGTTTTTGCCTTCCTCTACATGCCTCTCATTTCCCATAAGAAATTTCCTTTCCACTAAATGCATAAAAAGCAAAATAAGTTGTCTGAGGAGCCCCCATTCCATCTGAGAGAGCAGAAGCCTGTCTTGTAGAAAGGAGAAAAAGGAGCAGATTAAAATAACCACTTTTACCTTTCGTTTTCCAGTTTGATTACTATTTTCACTTACAAAATATATCAATCTCAATTTAAACTCTCATTCTCCTGATCAGACCATTTTTATTATCTTCTTACCATTTTGCTTTTGCTCTCATGACCTCGGTTCTCCCCGGTCTCATGGGATTGAAGAGCTACAGCCAATAAGATTTAAACAACTGAAAATTACCGTTAAAATTGTTTGAACTAATTTTGTCTCCCTAGTAATATTGCAATTTCAAGCACAATACCTGGGAATCTTTCAAGGCTGGAGGCAAGTGTCTCTGTACGTTACTGGAATAGATTCTGCATTTCCAATTGAAAGGAAATTTTGATACATGACTTTAAAAAGAAATTACTTAAAGATTCACATAAATGTAAAACTAAACTGAGGGATGCAGTTATTTAAGAAGAAAGCAGAATTTTTATAACTGGGATATGTAGACTTGCAGTATTAGAATTAGCTTGGTCATAGATAAATTAATGAGTGAGAGCAAGTGAAAAGTGATGCAGTTTTATCGATATCATTTTTGTAGACATCAAAAAAAAAGGTAAGAGCTGCTAAAAATATTTTCAATATTTACCCTTTTTGGTGTAGTGTGAACAATAAAACTGAGTATGGAATGAAGGATTCATCTAGTTTTGAGGAATATCTGTGTATTCCTGCTTCTCCTCAGAGTAGCAGTCAACTTCCTCAAAAATCATTGATATTGAACGGTGCAGAATAGCTATGAATGATTACCTGTTTCTGGCTTGGAGGAGATGAGCTATCCAAGCACAGAGTGCTGTTCCTGCACTGTCTCTGGCCTGCAGCATTCCTGATGTCTATCCACAATACCGACAGGTGACAGGCAGCACTGATTGCTTGTTTCTTGATTAGCTTGCTTACAGAAGATTAGATGCTGGCAGTAGTTGATGAAGTCGCTATTGTCTGATAAAGATTTATTTAGACCTAGACAGACTCCTGCATGTTTTAGGATGAGTGTCAAAGGAGGGAGCTGGTCATCTGCCTAGTGGGAGATTCTACTCTTCATTCTCGTACTACTCTAGAAGATCTCTGGGGTCCTAAGGGGCACTGGTGGCAATTTCTGTGATTATCAGTTTGAATTAACTAAATTTTGTGGAAAAATGTACAGTTTCTAATTCCACATTCAGCATATTTTTACTGGATACTCATAAAGCTGTACTATTAATTTTAACCTGTTAATCTACGGACAAGATTTAAAAATAGAATGAATATAATTAAGAACAGTGATAACAACTCGCTGGAATGTTCACCTTTTCAGTCTTTCTTCCACCTTTTGATGCAGAATTGATCATTATTGCCGGATAATAATATATTCTGAGTATATAAGTGATAGTAGGAATAATAGCTTAATGTGAATATGCATACTGATGGTACAGAGTATTTTCCAGAAATGTAATCTATGCCTGTCATCTTTGTTAATGACATGGACAGTGGGATTGATTGTACCCTCAGCAAGTTTGCTGATGACACTAAGCTGAGTGGTGTAGTTGACACAATAAAAGGAAGGGATGCCATCCAGAGGGACCTGGACAGGCTGGAAAAGTGGGCCCACATGAACCTGATGAGATTCAACAAAACCAAGCACANTATCACCCTCTGTTGTGGTTTGAGCTGGCAGGCCTGAAAACACCACACAGCCCACCACCCCCAACCTCCTCCCAGCTGGGATGGGGGAGAGAATCGAGAAATAAGGTAGAACTCATAGGTTGAGATAAAAATATTTACTAACAGAAAAGGAAAATAGAACAAAATAACAGTAATGATAATTATCTACAAAAACAAGTGATTGTATAAAGCCATTGCTCACTGACCGCAACCGATGCTTAGCCCCAAGCAAACGGGCCCTCCCAGCTCCCTTCCCTTCCTTATATTACATGATGTCATATGGTATGGAATATCCCTTTGGTCAGTTTGGGTCAGCTGCCCCGTTCTTGTCCCCTCCCAGCTCCCTGCGGCCCCCCCTAGCCTCTTCACTCCCCTGGCAGAGACATGCAAATGTCCTTGGTTCTGTTCAATGCTGCCAGGTGTTATCAGCCTTGTTTTTCTCCTAGAACCAAAAGACAGCTTTGTAGCAGACACTGAGAAAGTTTCAGTTAGAAACTAAGCCACTCTCTTTATTGATGCTTTATGAAAATACATTGCTTAACAGGTGATTTAGTATTGATTTGAAATTCAACATATTGCTGGTAACATATATTGTGTGCACAGAGAGGACTTATCTAAACCTCAGGTTTACAGACACCAGCTTGACTATACATGACAAGCATGTAGAAAAACCCGTGTTGTCTCAACATAAGACTGATGAGGTCTAAAGTAAGATATACATGTGTTCATGGCACTGTACCAGGTCTCAGTCTCTGTTTTCAGATGTTAGGTAGAGTACTGACACTTCCTGCATTGCAGTGTGTCCTGAACATGATCAGAAGTTTTGACAGAAGCTGAGGTTGGACAATGAGTCCACATAGCGCATTTGACATTACAAGCAGTAAGTTTGGAGTTTAGAAATTTTGTAGATATGTTCTTTACTAGAGAGCTAGACAAATCAGTGACAATGGGCCATTTCATCATTTTATCCTTTCATCATAGGGATTTTCATGTTTTCTTTACTAGAAAAGAACAGTCAGTGCACTATCTTCCTGATTTAGCTGGAACATACTGAATTTTTCTTTCATTGATGATAAATTCCTCTCAATTTTTCTGCTCTGTTATCATCATGATAATGGAAAAGAACACCTCTCTTTCTCACTGTAATTCAGAACTTTCCAGCTGCTATTTCAGATCTAGTGGGTGATGTCAGCTGCAGATCTGACAAAACATCGATTGCACTGGACCAGGGTCTGGCAGATCTTTTCCCACTGGATAGAGGAGAACCTCTTCTGGATATTTCCTCTCAATCACTGAGACCAGAAGGATGTGTGGTCAGTTCCCAGAGATCTAAAGAATCAATTGTACAATTCTACAATTGTAGAATTACACAAATTCCTAAGTGCTCTGTTTTTCTTTGTTCTTGTTCTTTTATATCAACTTATATAAGTAAGCCATTCTCATTTTCTCTTTTTCCCTCATAAAAAGAGCTGTCTATAGTTGTGTAGGGAAATTAAATCTATGCTACATGGCATAAATGTCTGTCAGAAAGGAGTTGAAGAGAAGTTTATTTGTGTTTAAAGTTAGTTATCTACTGCTGCCCAGATACCAGTGAATTAATGAAGATGTCGTTAATGAAACCCAGAGAGCAATTTGGCCCTGTACAGAGCAGTTGCCTAGCATCTCATCAGCTCTCATATTTTCTTGATGTTTCTTAATTGTAACGGGAGCCTAGACAGCTTATGGGCTTTCAGTGAATTCAGTGGAGTTGTTTAAATTAAGAATTGAATCCTGTATGTTGAGAACCTATTTTCTTTACTAGTCATCATCCAAACAGAAAAGCATACTTAACTCATACAATTGCTTTCACATAGATGCTTTGGTCAGCGCTCATGCATTTCTTGGGAGGTAATTCTCTTCAGTTTACGTGTCCTTCTAAGTATATTTATCTTACCTGGAAGGGAATCTCAGATTACATCAGCCCCTATTTTCAGAAGTTGGATGTGGTACTTATTGCATTACAGCACATCCTTGTATAGGGAGTATCAGAGCCTCAGCTTCTACTTTTCAGCCTCTCTGGAAACTCTGAGCATTCATACATAGATTATTTCATATTGATCATTTGTAGCAGGACTGAGTGATCGTATGTTGGGGTCACAATGCAGTGCACAACTTTATCATATATGATTTAAGAAAACATTATTTTCTTCCTTGTTGCTGAAAAATATTCTCTTAGAATATGCATCATCAGCTATAGGTGACAAAAGTTATTCTTCCCCCTTCCACCTTGACCAACACCAACTACCTCTATCTACTTTTCGTCTACAGTTTTTCCAAAAGAATAAATGGGAAATGTTACAGGATTGTTTTGGGAGCATTTGGAAATGCCTTCTGTGTTTCCAACAACTTGAGCCACTTTTGCTGAATCTCTAATACCTACAGGTATCTCTATTTATTTTGTTCAGTGATGGAATCAGCTATGTCATTTTGTCCTCTTCTCTCTGCACTGCAGCTCTGCAGTGAGCTGACACAAAGTGTTAAGATTTGCAGGGCAGACTTAACTGCAATCTCTGATTTAACTGTAGACTTGTGCCACATACCTTCAGCAGCTAGACAGCCCAGAGGCAATTCAAATGCAAGATAAATGTGGAGGCCAGAGATGCTCATAACACAATTTCAATCCACAGAAACATTGCATGTGCAATATTAAGTCTCTGAACATCTGATCTCAATAGTTTCTTCTTCTGATGTTCAAGAGCAAATAGTTGGTATAAAAAGACTAAAAGCCACTCCACAAGTTGCTTTTGAAATCTATCAGTGCTGTTTCAGTTCAGATAAAATTTAGTCATTCAAAATTTATATTGTACTTATCGTTTTTATCACAAATTTTATTTTAGATAACCAGGTCTTATGTCCACATGATTTATGGCTGCTTTAATTTTTCCTAAGGACATGTGTTAACAAAAATTATGAATGTAGACAAAATGACATTGTTCCTCTCAAAACGATAAAATTATTCCTTCAGCATCTGAGACAAATGCTCTGTCCACCTTTTTCATTTATTTATATGCTATTAAATCTTCCTCATTTCAATCTTGTGATGGCAGTCTCCTATCTATAATAAAATCTTAGCAGTATTTCACTATTTCCATCAGGCCTCTCAATGGAATCTCTTTAATTTGTCTTTCCATGGAATTCTATTCCCATTTAGTTTATAACTGTAATGTAGAAACTGTGTTTTTCTCCCTCTTCCCTCTTCCAAGTGATATATAATTCTAATTCACTTTGTCTGATCTTGACTTCAGTATATCTGCGTATGCGGAGAGTAGATGTCACATCTACTGCTGTCAGTATTTCCTCCTTGCAGGTGGAGCAGTATGCTTGCTGTTCCTGACAAGCCAGTGCCCCTGCACTGCCAAAACACTGGATTAGAGATTCACTGACTAATTGGACTGTCGTGTAAATAGCTCATGTTCTTTGTTCTATAGCTGATCCTTACCTCCAAAACCCACTTTTTAAAGTGCAGTCTGTCAAATTTAAGCCATCAGTTTACTCAGCTAAATATAGTGAGGATTGCAATGAAACCCTGAAACATTAGTGTCAGTCTTCTGGGCACTGTGATTCTGAGAAAGCTACTTGCTATCAGAGGGAAAGAACTAAGAGCAATAAAACTGAGAAGACAATGGCAACTGACATGAGTTATGACTAAGAAGTTGAATGTTTATAATATATTTGAGCACTGCATATAGATTGCAAGATATCTAAGATAACTCTCAGCAGGGACATCTGGCTTGTTGGTTTCTAGGTGCTTCTGCAAACAAATGCTGAATATTATTCACTGTAATAGCTCAACACCTTGCAAATACATGTTGAATTTTACAGGACCTTTCTTTTCTTAGGTGTGGCACGTGCAATTGATTATAATTGGCAGCAGTACAAAGCAGAAAAGGAAAATTCTGTTTGAATAAAACACAGTACTTTCTGAATGCACCCTTCTCTTTCAAGGTACATAAGCTAAATTCCATCTCTTGGATCAGAATAGAAAATATGGAATATAAACAACATTGTATTTCATATGGAAATTACTGAGAAGAGATGATGTTACCTTTCTGTGAGGTCTTAGTATCTTGGGCCTAATTTTCTGTGCCATTCGTGTTTAAAGACATACAAACACTTTCTTTCATTCCACTGTTCTAGTTCTAAAACATTTTGTAGATATTCCTTCTTAATTATATATTTCCCACCATTTACTAAAAACTGATGTTAAGTCATTGCAATTATAATCATGACGTTCTCACAATAGGCTAACGTATTTTATCAGAATACTGATTAGGATTGCCACTTTAAAAACTTCTCAACTTCTAAAAGTGAAAGTACCAAGCCCTGTAAATCTGCTCTGTACAGAATAGTCTTTTGGCTCAGGTGATGTTCTGCTCATTGCAGATTTCCAGAAGTAGGTTCGAAGTTTATCCATTTTTTCTCAGATGTTGATAATTTTAATTTACTTTTGTCTATATAGCAAGAGATTTGTTCAGATGCTGAGCAGCAAAAATAACAATACCCTCTAGTTTTGCTGCAACCAATACATTCTATTTCTGTGTATGGTATACACTAAACAGCCCCATTTCGTCAGTTTAATAACAAATGTTTCATATGTATAAGGGTTATTTTATGCTTTGAATTAGAACTATTTCAATAAAGAGGAAATATATATCTGCATTAAAAGGAATTTGTTTACTTGAAACAAAGTGAAGATTAAGAGAAATTCCCATTACAGTTAAAAAAGAAAATTCTGTACCACATACTTTGCACTTGCATATGAAGTGTATCCCCACATTTCAGATCTCTAAAGCACTAAGGTAGAAACAAATATATTTGTAGATCCAGAGATATGATTTTCTAATAAATTTAGATGTACACAAGTTGAAGGTCTTTGCCCCTCCGCTCATTTTCTAGAGTTTTATCTCCTGGGAAGAAATTTTATTGGCCTGGTCTACTTAATTAACTTTTTCAGGAAAAAAAAGTGAACAAAATAGAGGAGAAAAATGTATGCTTTCTTTAGGAATGCCGTGTATTTTTAGAGGAAATTCTGCAGGACGATGGATTGCGTAGCTAGATCCTTAGTAGCCAAGACAGGTGATGTGTTCTGCATGAAATGCATCCTTGCTGGCATGAACACTGGTTTGTTCTTTACATACTATCCAAGCGATGTAGAACTTAGGTATTAAACCAGCAGGGAAAACATAACAAAACAAAACACATCACAACACAACAAAACAAAACACATGTGCACCTAGAAGGTTACATCAGGATGCAAATGTAACACTGGAAAAAATATGGATTAACCTTAGCCTTTCCACCTCAGATTTGTTTTGTAACTTGAAGGTGTTTGTGATGTAGCTTATTTTTAGTTTAGGCTGTTTCTGTGTAATCATTCTAAAATCTAGATGGGGTAGGATGAAGAAATATTCTTGCAAAATGTTTTCACAAAATGATAGAATGGTTGAGGATGAAAAAGAACTCTGAAGGCCATCTGGTTCAATCTGCCTGCTCAAGGAGGGCCACGGACAGCTGGTTGCCCATGTCAATACAGCTTGTAAATAGCTCCAAGGAAAGAGACTGCACAACCTCTCTGGGTCAGTGCTTCATCACCCTCACAATGAAGAAGTGCTTCCTGATGTTCAGATGGAGCCTCCTGTGTTTCCATTTTGTGCCCATTGCTTCTTGCAATGTCACTGGACACCACTGAGAAAAGTCTGTCTTCTTTACACCCTCCCTTAAGGTATTTATCCACACTGATAATGTTCACCCTGAACCTTCTCTTCTCTGAAAAGTCCCAGCTCTCTCAGCCTTTCTTCACCTGGGAGATGCTCCAGTCCCTTCATCATCTTCATGGCCCTTTGCTGGACTCTCTCCAGCAGCAACATCTCTCTCAAAAATCTGTCTACATCTATTTAGCTCCATACCTATCAAATTTTGTCATTTTTTTCATGGTAAATCTCTTCCATATTACAGAAGGTTGCATTGAATTATTGTAAATATTTTTTACAAATTTACATAAGAGGCAAGAAAATATTCTTCCAGTACTCCTATCTTGATAAATCTGACATGTTTTTGTCTGACTCTTAGTCACCTTACATGCCAGGTAGGTCTGTGTGCTATTATGCTTGAGTACAGAGTTTGCCAGCAGAAGGGAGGATGAAACCATCCTTGTACTCTTCTATCAGATATATCACTCCTGGATCCTGGACTAATATGGGCTCTGTGGGACTACAGTTTTCCCCTACTGTTTGTACTTCTCATAGCAATTGTTATAAACTCTTATTGACTGCATATTTATCTTGTACAGGTCTACATAATGTTTTAACTGTAGTTGCCCATTTTGAAAAAGCACACATAATATGTAAAATTATATATTTATATATGGGAATGTTTTTACAAGTGATTTTGAAAAATCAAAATAGATCTGCTAGCCTATTTCATTTATTAGCAATATAAAATGCTAATAAATACCTTTACAAGTACAGAGATTTCTGGGAAAGAATAAGGTCTGTTCTGGGAAAGACTAAGGGCAATCTTACAGGAAAGTAAGTTATTTTTAAGGGATCAAGGTAATATCAGTAAATATTTTTCTAAACTACAATATATGAAAGTTCAGATTTTTATACGATCTGACAGGGAAATATGTTTATGGTTTTGGTTAGCAGACAGACTGTTCTCTATTGCTGCTATCATTTCCAAAAGTCTTTGCTGCTAGCAAAAAATTATGAGACTACAGTGCATTCAACACATAAATGATCATATTTCATGCAAGAAATGAATTTGTGCCACAAGAAGAAGTTTGCGCTTCTGAGATATCTTTATCAGAGCATGCACATGGCTTCCTCTCCCTCCCCCCTGCAGAAAGCAGCTACAGTTTTCACAACCAAATGATGCAGTGCATACAATGAATGCAACCCACACCCTGGGTATCATCTGAAATGTCTCTGGCAGGGCTGCAGTTTGTCACACTTGCATGGCATGAAGCTGGTAAAATACCCACTGCGGACACTCCCTTTCTTTTCTTTCCCCTCTGCCCAAACAGCACATCTTTGCAGCTTTCCTCTGACCTTGCTCAATGCTTAAGGTGTAGGACACACCTGAAGCCCACCTACGCTGGAAAACTTTACGTTTCTGACTGTGGTTCTGGACTTCTCCAATCTGCAGACAGTTCACTCAGCCAGCAAGGTCTGCATGGGTTCAGGCAGGGAAAAGAGCTGGCAGTACACTAAGATGTAAAACAGGACACCAGATTCCTTATGTGTGGTAAGCTCTGGTGAGGAAGGAGCAAGACAATTTGCTTAAGTGAAGAAACTTTTATAGAAGTTTCTAGGACTTTGGACAGAGCAATACCTTGTATGCCTACCATGTCAACATAGTCATACACTATTATGACATGACATAGCCACCACCATTAGCTCTGCATTTTTGCCAGCAATGAACAAGAGCCTGTATGCTGTGCTCATAAAAATCTGCACCAGTAGAGGTGACCCACGATCACTGTCACCACTGCTGAAACACACCACCCACCACCTCACTGTGCTCACAACCACTGTTTGGTCTCCACAAACGTTCAACAAGCATTGATGAATATCACTGGGTGAATTTTTTCCACATGGAGGAATTCAGTTCCACACCTTTCCTTGATATGCATTTCCATGTCAGATGCCATTTTGTCAGACTGTCCCTCTGCTGCCGTCTGTTGCATGGCAACAAAATGTAACACAATATTGGTGGGAAGGTTCAACCTCTACTGCCATACCACCAACATTCACCTCTGATGTTGCGGGCCAACATAATAGAGTTGGAGGCATTACTTGTTCCTTTTTGCCCTGTATGCAGCTTGACCCTGGATTTGCCAAGCTCATCAGTATCATATGAACTTTATAATTTAGATCTTTTTTCTGTCAGTTACTCAGTACTCTTCAAATGTTAGCTTTCTTCTGTGTCAAAAATTATGGATTTACTAGGTAGCACTAATAACCTAGGGAAAAAAACACATCCCTTTTTTCAGAGGAAAGACACCACAGAGTGAGGCTCATATACATTCATCATGGGACAATGTTTCTTTCTTGTATTACCTATTGGAATGTATCAAGTTATGGTTACAATGCTGGAAGGAAAGTGTTGATTTTTATCAATTCTAGATAGCCAAACAGAATTTGAATACTTAATACCTCCCTAATTTAACTGTTTAAAATAAGTACAATCTCAGTAATGTGAAAAATTTTGAAATTCTAACAGGTTTCTACTTTAGAAAATTCTAATTCAGTATCTTTAGGAGCTTGTGAAGTGTGACATTTCATACACAAGTCTTGTCTTAAGAAATCATTGATTAGAATATATGGCACTGGTGCAATAACAAAAAGCAATGTTTTTAACAATTTTTCTAACTGTCAATACCAGTTCGCATTTTTTTCTTTCTGAAAATATAAATCTCTGCAATGCAAGACCATTGTCATTAACAATAAAAGCTCTCCTTACAAACCTACAGCATAAGTTTCTGTCTTCATGGTGTTTCCATTATACATTCCTCAGCAAGATTTCCTCCACAATCTTGTGCTAGGGAACCTTCAATTCCCCCTTATTTTATTTTCCTCTTCCTGTGTTTCTAAAGGACCAGGAGAATGCATCATTTATTTGTGAAACTGTATCCCATCCAGGGCATATTCCCCCCCATTTTTTGGGGCATTTTTCAATGGAATTACAATATTTTTGTTATGCTTTAGGTCCAGCACAGAACAGGGGGAGTGAACAGGCTTCCAACCAATAACTTAAGAAAATATGTGGGAATAACTCTTTGCTCAGTCCTTTGCAGGGTAATGTTTCAGTAATATGGCAGTTTCTGTCTCCTTATTACTGCCAAGCATCCTTTCCAACAGGAGATCACTTGAATTTAGACAAAGAAGTCGGATATCTCTTGTTTTTACAGGTAGGGCATTGAGGGAAAAAAAAAAAAAAAGCAAACACAAAAGCTGAAAATGACATTTGTGTTTATGAGGTCCTCTTCCTAATGTCTAAATGTCCTTTTGGGAACATCTGCTCCTAAAGGTAAAAAAAAAAAAAAAAAGGGCATCAGATGCTCATGGTGCCTGTTTCATGGTATTCCACGAGTGGCTTTCCGAATTAGGATTTTTATCTGATCAGTTTGTTGAGGGGGCTTTTTATTCTATGAACATATTTAAAAGCCCACATCCAGAATTAATATTACTTATATACTGTGTGAGCAGCTAATGCAACCACCAGACCTGTCATTTTTCATTCTCTGCTTGGATTGCTTTCAGGTTTGTAGCCTTTACTGCGCCATGCAGTTTTCAATGCTTAGCTTCTACGTTAATGTTGAATATCTGTCTGATCACTATGGTTTAATAAAAATTAGATGTAAAAGAGCCATCTCAGTAAAGAAAAAACAGCTTCAGGTTAGGTAGTTGTTTTTCACAAATGAGCTCAGATGTAATACGATTACTTTTAGACAGCTTTTCCTAAATATTATGAAATGATCTGAAATAATTACAAAAGCAGTGATGGCAAACCGGTGGCATTTAAAGTTATGGAATTGCTTTCTAAATGGATGTTCAATGTAGCGCCTTTGTTTCTACAGGCTACAAGCAGTGAGCTGGAACTAATGACAGTGAGTTACCAATGGCTTTACCTGACAAGTGGAGATTTACTTAATAGTGTAATAGAACTGGAACCAGACATATTTATCATTCTCTCTTCCTCTACAATCAGTGGGTTTTTTTTTCTTTCTAGAAAGCAGTATGTTCAAAGAGGGAAGATAACCGTTATTTCCAGCTTTGCCAGAGACTTGGTAAGTCACTTACCCTCTGTGTCTGAATCTCACTAGCTGCTTAACAAAGATAATGATATTTTTCTTCTCTTGTAAATGATTCTAGTGAGCATATGACAGAAGAAAATAGCACTCCCATAAACATAGGTACAAGTTATAAAAATTAGAGAAGACAATGGATGTCAAAATGAGAAGAAGCTCTGGGAATAAATCCAAATGGATAGCAGAGGCATAAATGCACATAAGCACATAGAAAATGCAAGTCACCATTTCTAGAAGAGTGAGTGTGATGTTAGCTTATTAGAACTGGTTTGAACAAAGTATGTAGTTATGGGAAGGGAAAACTTAGAGCTTACTGGAGGCATGTGTAAAAACAGCTGCTGTCTAGGGTAGCAAAATGCAGAGAGTGGCAGACTGCCTACCCTTCTTCAGATGGGCATTGGAGGAGCCATCTACTACCTTTGCTGGCTGTAGTCCCTGCTGAGGGATGGGATGAAAAGTCTGTTAAGGGGCTGGTCCTCCTTCAGCAATTATTTTTTTTTTGCCTCCTTCACAAAGGTAAAGTCATGCTGTCCAGAGTATTTGCAGCACAGCACAGCCTTGGCTGGGCCGCATGGGTCACCAGGAAGGCATGGCAGGAAGCAGGTGCAAGTTGCTTCTTGTACGTTGGTCAGATGGAGTTGCTGATCAGCTGCATGAGGAGGGAAATGGCCAGGGAGGGGAAGTCTGCAGAGCACAGAAGGATAGGGAATCTTCTGGGGTGGCTGTGGCTGCCCCTTCCCAACTTTCTTTCCTTTCCACTATTTACCCCCTTGTGACCTAGCCCATTATTGTAAGATTTTGTCTCAAGGCTTTTCAGCCAGCAAACATCTCAGAGAGACATGAAGTGAGAATTAGAAATTAGTATGTAGAAAGAAAAAAAATGAATTTTAGAAAAGCATGCAGTAGGTGATGTAACAGATAAAGGATTATATTGTCCCTCCAGGGTGGTGTATATATTGCTGTCATCTCAGTACACTTTTTCTTTACAAATTTTAGTCAGACTTTGGAGTATTTTGCCTTTTCAATTGTTTTCTGATCAATAACAAACTGTAATTCACAGAGGCTTACATGTTGCGCATTTGTGAGGTTCAACAGGAATTTTATGTTAGATCAGAAACCACCTGAGCTGTTCTCATCTGTGCTCTGAATGAATGACTTACCAGCTGGACCCTGAACATTTATGGAGAAAGAGAGAGCCTATCCCCAAGGACTATTTGAATTTCTCAAGATGAAGTAATGCTAGAAGACTTGTAAGAGAAACAGAATATATATTAATATTACTGCTGAATATCCCTTTTCTCTGGCCTGCCAGAGCATGCCAGCTGAAATGAATTACCTTAATAGAGTTTAAGGACACTGATCATTTGTGGTTACCTGGGCTGCCCTATGAATTCTGCCTACAGAATTTCCTTCTAGTAATCAAGCCCTTAACTTCTGTTTGTGCTATAAACTACAGCACAAAGAAAAATAAAGACACCTCCCGAATACTCCCCTACCCCCTTTAGATATAGGTGGGAGACTTCCTGTTAATTCAAGGAGCTACAGGGAACAGTAATAGTGACACACTAGGTGGCACTCTTACTTCTGAATCCACACTAAATTAAGTCCTAAGCATCTATTTCAGGGGTTTTCTATAAAGTAAGACACTGTATTTTTGGGGGGAAGACGGTCCATTTTCCTTTCACTCGTGCACTTTTTTTTTTTTTCCCCACAATATGCATCCGTTTTCAATCCTTTAATAATCACCAAGGTGTTAGATGTTAAAAATGTAGAGCTGCGCTGGATTAAATTTGCTACACTTGGGCTCTGTAGTAGGCCTAAGAGAAGAGAAACCTGACTAACAAAAGGTGCAGATGCTGTCTCTAAATGGAAGCATTTTGGAAGCCTGGCCTCCTTGCTAAGAGGAATTCAGGGTGGCTTGGATAACTGGCTTCAGTGTTGTTCAGGAATGGAGGTCTGTGGACTACAACAGTTGGCTTTTCTGTTTCTGATTTTTACTGGGCCAAAATTTTAATCAAGGAATTTGACTAGCACACACTGTCTCTCTGGGAGGAGACTGAAACACTTAAAATGGATAGATAATTCCTACCTCTAGTGAACCTCTAGGGAGGATGATGGCACTGCCGTATCCTCTAGGAGCACATGTATTGAAATGGTGTTCCTATACGAGTGTCTTCTCAGGTTTACTTTGTATTAAAAGAAAATGATTTCTTCTCAGTTAGTACCTTAGTCTGTAAAATACTTTTGGATGTTTAACTTATGGAAAATATTACAATTCCAACTTTCCAAAGAGCTGATTATATTAAATAGGTCATTTCAGTAGTATCGTTAGTACTACTTGAAAAAGTGAGCATATTATGGGGTAGGCATTCTATCCTATCATGTTATTAATGTTTTTGGTTTTTAAACTTGCAGTGTACTGGCATTTCTTACTGAACTCTTTAAATGTACATATAATGGGTTACATTTGTGATTTATTGCAGCATTGTTTCAGAACTATGCAAGAATATAAGAAAAGAAACAAATTAGTCTGTCTGCTTGTATTTTAACTGAGAGTACATCCACAGGAGCAAGTAGTATGACTGGAGCAGATCTTTAAATAAAACAGAGGATGACAAGGACCCAGTGTCCACATCATATTCATTTGCAGGGGGCTGTGTTACTTCAGACTATCGCTGCTCTGGTTTCATGCAACCAGTGCCAGTTGTTGATTTGAATGCACTGAGAATATGTCACTCTGGGAACAGCTTCTATTTTAGTTTCCTTTCCAACAGTGCTCTACAATATGAATAGGAATGTGCAGGGATAATTGGAAATTCACGACAAAAGGCATTCATTTTCCAAACTAAAATGCCAATGTATATCTTCTGTATAAATGCCAGTGAATATCTTCACTACCTACCACTCCAGAGGTAGTGTCCACAGATCTGTGCTTCTGGGTGCCAATGGAAGGAGACAGCTGTTTTAAAACGACCTTCTTTTTCTTTTTTTTTTTTTTTTTTTTTTTTTTTTTTTTTTTTTTTTTTTTTTGTGGAAAAGGTATTTTTCAACAAGAAAAACCTAGTATCCTTATGGAATGTAGAGGATTTGCTTTCTGTTTCTCCATACTTTACCCATAAAGAAAACTTTTGATGACAAACCTCCACCTTGTGATTCTACTGTTTAAATATATTGTTTCCCCTTACAAGGGATGTTGTATCACATTCCTTAAATTGTAATAGGTAATAAGATTCCAGATGACACTATGTTTACTGTTTTGACGTATATGTCTTTTTAAAAATAAATAGTTGCATATTCCCAATGACCGGTGTCAGCTTCACATATTTTTACTGACAGTTTTTTGCTTAATGTATGTCATGAGATGACAAACAGGTTTTGTAGATGCTCTTCTACATTACAGTGATTTATTTGTTCAGATATGTCAGAGCCTACAATGTGGTAGAAGAGGAGCTTTGTTTTAACATTCCTGATGCTGCGATTCATGGTACAGATACAACTCAATACCACATTCCCAGGGTTTCCTGGAAACATCTAAAACTTAGACCTGCTTAGGTAAGCATGCAAATCATTGTTACCACATTGGATATATCATTTTTCATTTTGCAAAAAGCAGACTTCATATTGTGTACAATTTTCAGCAGAGCAGCAGTATCTCTAGCACTGCCAACTCAGAGAAGGAAAACCGCTAATATAGCAGAATTAAGAGAATAGAGAAGATAGAGAAACTGAATAAGTACGTCCTTTATAGATAAACTGATGTCCTTGGCATGTGATTTATTTTCTCCTTACCTTAAAAGTGACTGACGGAACTCATGGATACACCAAAGAAAAGCTTATCTTTTTTTGCTCAGGTTTTGTAGCGGTTGTTCATACTTACGCTTTAGTTTTCTGTTTTCCTTTTTTTTGCAGGACAATGTTTGAGGGCACACTTGTTTGCTATAGTCCATAGCAAAACTTTTGCATTTTCAATCTTTTTCACATCAACAATTGTGACTTTGTTAATAAAATAATAGTAAAAAGCTTGCAGGAGACTTAACTGTTTTATGCAAATGTTGTGCCCGTTTCAATCACAGACACATCCAACTCATAGATTCTTGTGGATGATTTTGCCTCAAGGTTGATGCATCACAGTCTGCCCTCCTCTGTTTTCTTTTCATCAAGATCTTCTCAAAACAAAATTCTGTTTAAAAGAAGAAAGAAATTCCATGAAAGCAGGAACTTACATAATGAAATAAGAACATTACACTAGTAACATTTAAGTAATTTCATCAGAATACTGCAACTGACAAAAATTTCTTCTTAATTCTTTGCCTGCTTTCAAAATAATATTAGATGCTGTATTAGGTGAAATTTTCAGGGCAGCCATTGTTTTATGTTATTGTTGAATTCCTTACATAACTAGGCTGTGGGAAATTCTCTAGTGAATGTCACAGGATAGTAGGCCTTGAGCTGAAGGCAAATCTAGGAATTGTAAATTAGGTTTCACACATATGGGATACGAAAAATGAGGACCTGTTCAGACTTATGAACAAAATTTTGTCTTGTGTGTTTTGATTCCTTAGGTTCAGCAGTGAGTTTTAAATGCAGCATGATCTCAGACTGATTCCCTGCTTGGACTGATGGACTGGTGTTCTATGATTGATTCTGCTACTGGCTCAAGCCAGGTTTCTTAACTTTTTTTCCTCAGTAAACTATTAGGGAGTAAAGATATTCCTGTGCCAAAGTGAAATCTCCACAGAAAATTATTCTGACCTTCATATTATCTCCCTCATCCTCTTATAACACTTTGATCAGTAGCCAAATAAGTAATGTTGACAAGTTGATCTTTCAGTTATTATCAATGCACATCTGAGTTAACAACCCATTAAGCAATTCACACGTCCCAGAGCCCTGAGTGCCAACTCATGCAGATGTTACAATTGTCCATGTTCTGACCTTGTTTTGTCTGCAAGGATTCGAGAGGTGTGCTTGTTCTAATAAAAGCTTGTAATATGGAAGAACATAACAATAGTACCCAGGAAACAGAAGAGGCAGACCTTACTTAATTAAAACGTTTGTTGTTAGCAACTAGTTCCTTCTTTTTTAACTGGCTCTCAAACTGTCTCTTGAGCCATCCTACTGTGAAAAGATTTTATTTCTTTATGAGGAGTGCTTTAAGCCTTGTTTTGAACTCAGCTGGGAAAAAGAAAAATTATTTGATAGTTGTAATGAAATGTGGTAATTGAGATGTCATTTGTGCTAGGATTTATTAGGAAAAAGAACTAAGCAGAGATCATTACTGTATTATGTCAATGCATAAGGCTGCAATTTGCTTGTAAATGTTGTGTTCAGGTCTGCTAAAAATAGTAATCATTTCCTGTCAGACTAAAGGTCGGTCTAGCTCACCTATCCTGTCTCCAGCAGTGGTCAACAGTGGCTGTTCACAGCAGAATAGAAAAGTATATGGGATCCTTCTGGAGTTCTCTCTTGTCTTCCAGCAATTTCTACTACAACAAATGGTTTGCAGATATTCAGTAGCCTCTGGGGGCTTTCTGTTAAACTTGTCCAGCCCAGCTGTGACTCCCATGGACCTTCAGCATTTATAGCTTACTGTGATAAAGATTCCACATAGTGTACTATATATAAGTATATAGTGTGTGAAGAAACCATTGATCTTGGAAACAGTATTGAAAATCTTACTGAAATCAAGGTTGACAATATTCACGATATGCCCAGAAGGAAGCTGCAGCCTGTGGAGAGCTCACGCTGCAGCAGGCTCTTGGCAGGAAGTGCAGCCAACGGGATTCATGTTGGAGTAGACCTGTCCTGAAGGACTGCAGCCCACAGAGAGGACTCACACTGTAACAGGAGAAAAATGGAGGAAGGAGCGTCAGAGAGGAATTGTTACGGACTGACTACAAATCCCATTCCCCCTGTGATGCCAGAGCTGTGCAGGGGAGGAAGTAGGGGAGTCAGAAATGAAAGGGTGAAGTTGAGCCTAGGAGGAAGAGGATATGAGGTGGAGGGAAGGTGCTTTAGTTTTTGTCTTTGTTTCTCACCATTCAATTCTATTTTAATTGGCAATAAATTAAATTAATTTTCCTGAAGTTGAGTCTTCCTTGCTCTCTCTCCCCTCTGGAGAGTTTAAAGCCCTCCAGCTCTCCTTTACCAGATTATTCATCCTGTTGGCAGAGATATTTTTTCTCCAGTTAGTGAAGTGGATCCCATCTTTCCCAAGCAGAGATGAATCCTCAGACGGGTTACACGATCATAGAAACCAAAACCCTATTACTGTTATGGACTGTGCCACCAGTTATTGACATGCAGCATCAACCTCCTCCTCCTCACACCTCTCTAGCAGGACTGAGACCACCACCCGGGCCCACATACCCCTGACTGTCACCCCTGTAGCTCTGTGTTCATTTCTGATGATATCCTGGTTGTTGCTGGCAGTATCATTGGTACCTACATGGCAGAAAATCAGGGAATAATAGAGGGCTGGACAAACTTTGACAGTCTCTCCATGACATTCCAGATCCAGGCCCCTGTCAAGAAGTCAAATTCCTTTAAATGGCAGGTTGAGTTAGCAGATGGGGGTCTCTGTCTCTCTCAGCAGGGCATTGCCCACTACTATCACTCATTGGTATGGGTATAACACCATGAATATGATAATTATTTGTCCATCTCATCTCTCTCCAAAAAAACCCAAATCCCCTCAGAGACAAAACTGTGTCTGTAGTCTTAATGCAGGCCATGATGAGAACAGCAGATCAGAAAACTGACAGGGATGCTTGCTTGGCTGGTTGAGTCTAGAATGTTGTCAGAGTGATCAATTATGTAGTTTAATGAAATTCTAGAGATACATGGTTTTACATGGTGCCACCCTGCCAGGGCCGTATGATGGTCCCCAGAAATATTTAACTTAGGTCTGAAAATAAAAGAAAAATCCATACCCGTGTTGTACCACTGACACAAAGACAGAAAACAACAGAATTGTTACACCCTATTACTACATATTGTGATAAAGTTTACTGGTGACACTGACAGTGCAGTCAGGCTGCACTGATGCATAAACCTAATTAACGAACTAATTAAGCAAATTTTCTATTTCTTGAAATTTCAGTGTTCTCATGCAGGTCTTTCTATATGCTATCCAAACATAGAATCATAGAATCATAGAATGGTTCAGGTTGGAAGGGACCTTAGAGATCATCTTGTTCCAAACCCCCTGCCATGGGCAAGGACACCTCCCACTAGACCAGGTTGCTTAAAGCCCCATCCAGCCTGGCCTTGAATACTTCCAGGGAGGGGGCATCCACAGCTTCTCTGGGCAACCTGTTCCAGTGTCTCACCACCCTCACAGTGAAGAATTTCTAAACATAATAAACATAATTCTAAAGCATTTCAGCTCTTTTTCTCCTGCTACTTTGCTTGGAAACTGCCCCAGAAATTCATTTTTCAGTGGCCAGAAGCTTTATTCCAATTTCATTTCTGTAATTAGTATTACTCCTTAAACTTAATTTAATCTGGGAGACATCTCATCATCATTATTATTATTATTATTTTTCAGTTTACTGGGCTGGGCCTATAGTGAACATTTACCTACAGACAATTTATAATGCTAAAAATATTTTCTGTATTTTCTCCATTTCACGCTGCTTTTCTTGCTGGGTGTGTATTTTAACACTTTCGTAAGCTGAGATGTTTCTTGTCTAAGCACTTCAATAGGAAAAATAGCATAGTAGTTTTCTATACAGAAGCACAATTAAAGATGTGTTTTATGGAAAAATTCCCAAACCTAAATCAATTTTACCAAGCACATGAAAAATTCTGCTTCTGAAGGAGTTTCAGACAGCTAAGTGTTATACTTTTTAAAGGAATTTTTAGTTACTGCCAAAATTTACAATATGGATAATGCTACATTTTTTTTTTCCATTTCAATCTTTCTGTTGCTTGCTATAACTATGATTTCTTAAAAAAAGTTTTTGAGTCAATAGGATGCTCAAAAAATGTCAGATTCAAACACTGCTGGCAGATAATTTCTCAATTGCACTGCAGAAACAGAAAGATTGGTTTGAATATTTTACAAGCTTATGGTTGTGAACTTCCTTGATCAAAGACTCCCAAAAATGTCATAGCATTAAATTAAGCTTTCTGAAGTGCCATGTGAATCTAAGGAATTTCCATTGTTTTCAAAGAATATTTTTTGCAGGCTGGCTTTGAAGTGAGGAAAACACAATGAGGCCTCTAAGTAGGCAATCTTTAGAAAGCACAGCAGTTATAAAATCAGATATTATAAAGAGAATTTTGCTTCCTGTATGTGAACATGAGTATAGTTCTTTACACTGAAAGAGTATTTATGTATTAAAATAAATGCGCAAGTTTGTAATTTCATAGCTATAATCAGGAAGTAAATGATCCCAAACTCAGTGCTTCAAAACAGAAAGCAGTGTTGCCTTTTACTTTGTAGACAACTGCTGGTAATGACCAATGTGAATATAACCTAACCCAACATCAGATGGGACTGTCACAAATTCTGTTATTTCAGTAAAAATCAAATTTAAAAATCTTTTTGCAGATTTTCAGATTCGGTTTGAATATGTTCCAATATGCTTCTGACTGACCAAAATACACTATGCTCCTGAGCTCATTCTTAAATATATCATACTGAAGTCGCCACACAGTTCTTTTGGTTTCCAAGTTGACTGAAAAATACAGCTACTTATGAACTATATTAGTTAGTAGAGGCTATGATGGATTTATTCTAGGATAAGTATCATGATTTGTATGAAAGTGTTGTGATTACTGTACTGTGTCACTAGGTTTCTAGGAGGTTAAATATTGCTCAGAGCACATCTAAATTTCAAGGGTTTTATTTGGACTAAGGCAGAAAAAGTTTGCTTGATGGGACCCCCTGTGTTCTCAGGTACTCCTCAGGTAGCTGGCAGGACAAGCCACGCCGTTCTGTCCACACTGAAAAGACATCATAGCAGAAAGTCTCACTAAATACAGTGGGGCTACAGTGTTGTTTCAACTGCTGTTTTATGGCATGGAACTGCCCATTTTGACAAGGTCATGACCTCTATAATTGTCTGCATTTTCATGCCTTTTGACAATATATAGAAAAACATACATTTTTAATTGTATTTCTATATAAAATACACATGTAAAAGCATATACAAATATGCATAAATGTAGACTGTATTTATTTGTACATAGAAATACTTTGTATGTATGTATTTATACATGCATATACATTGCAGGTGTAGGAAGATTGTTGATCACGGCCTGATGATTGAGCACGTGGCTGAGGGGTGTGGCTTGGCCTGGGGAGCACAGGCAGATTGTTTGCACCTGTGCTCACCTGTGACCGGGAGTGGGCCCAGGGCAGGGTTGCCTGGGGCTTGTATAAGGGCTAGCCAGGAGAAGCAGCGGAAGGAGGAGTTTGTGAGGGAAGCAGCTCTCCTCTCTGGATAAGACAAGGCTGTAGTTGTGTGAGTTTGGGCTTTCCTGTAACAGCATGTGATGGCATATATGAAGACAGATACTTAATACATATATACGCATATAGAAATGCACATGCCTAGACGTGTAGGTATATAATTTATAAAATGTTCTTTAAGTAGCTAATGAAACCAATAATTGAAGCTCTTATATGCACAGGAAAAAAAATCCAAATAAGAGGTTTGAGGCCCCCCACTGGATGAACTCTAGCCTGTTGGGGCTGGGGGAATTTCATGAATGTGGAAGGTACCAAAAAGATGAGGGACAACAAACAGGTTGGAACATGCCTAGAGGCTACAAACCTATCTGAGGAAGCCATCAAAGGATCCTGGTGCAACCGCTGCCATGTGGGAAGTGGAGACCAGTACTGCGAGAAACCTTGCTTCCAGCCCCAGACTGCCAAGAAGATCCCGGTGTCACTGAGGTGGGCTTTGGGCTTTGCACTGTGCTGCAAGATACACACAGCACTGCCTGCAAGAATGGATGACCAGCCAAATCCAAAATTCAGAAGAACATGTACCTAGGAAAAGATCCAAAGTGATGACTGGAATTTCCATACAAACCAGAATAAAGTGACCAACGGGCCTGTGAATCAGAAGCCACATGTTGAGGTAACTTTCACTCAGAGAGGTGGTGGTGGGAGCTCCCTTTCTCCATGGCTGTGGAGAAACTTCTAGCTGCCTGTAGGAATGCTTGAGAGTGCAGGCTGCTATGTTTCCTTATATAAGGCCACACAAAAACATCACTACTTACACATATAAACATTATTAGTGAATATTTTTATCATGTTTATTCATTTATTCAAAATAATTTTTTTATTTATTCAAAGTAATTTTGGCTTGGAAAGTTTATGATGAAGCATGTATCTGATTGTAACTTTATTATTTTGATGAAAATAGTTGTTAGAACCTGTTGTTCTGAAGTGAGTACAGACTATTCTTTGCTTTCATACTGTTTACTTAAGTGTACCATATTTGACTAAACCTCTGAACTATTAAACAGTTTAAGCTTCCATCATGATATTTCAATTGATCCACTCTTTATCATTAAGTGTTTTCCCCTCTTAGAATTTTGTGTTCTACAGCAAGTAGGTCTCCCCGAAAGTAATGCCTCCTATTTATTTCCTTGGAAACTACAACAGATACAAAGAGCACAGTAACAATATTTGATAGAGCAAATTCTCAGCTACAAAACACTGTTTTTTGACATAGTCATCACCATTAGCTGATTTGTGTGAAGAAGCTGATTGAGATGCTCTTCATTTCATAGTGTAACAGCTGTGTTTGGCCATCTGGAACATGGCTTCAGCAAGCGTCAATGAGTGTCAATGTGTGCAATTTTTTCACATGGAGGAATTCAATTCCACACCTTTTTTTTTCCTATGCGCTTCCATGTCAGATGCCCCTATTTTTTTTTTTTTTTTGGTCAAACTGTCCCTCTGCTGCTGTCTGTTACATGGCAACAAAATGTAACAATGTTGATGGGAGGATTCAACCTCTACTGCCATACCACCAACATCCATCTCTGACGTTGTGGGCCAACCTAATAAAATGGGAGGCATTACTTTCGGAGCAGCTCTCTTAAAATACTGATTTCTTCCTCGTTGAAGAAGGAAATGGTGCCTGGAAGAACAGAGGGCTTTGACCAAAGACAAGGTGGAAATAAGAGTTTTTATGTTAATTTTGCCACATTGGTGTGTCTGCTTTGGAAGGATATTTCCTTGTTACATCTTAATAGAATCTCATGAATCAGGTGCACAATTCTGCAAAATTAGAATTTCCTTATTGGTCTATCAAATCTCTCTGCTCTTACACTTTTTTCTAGGCTGTGAAGGTATGAGAGTTGTACTAGGGACATTCAGAGGCCTATGGAACACATTTAAACTGTATATTCATTTTATCTTCGTGTGAATGATAGTATCTAGTACTGGATTAGACACCAAGACAACAATCCTAACCAGTGCAAAGGGCCAGAGAGGCTGTTCAATCACTCTTGAGTGATTTAATCTATTTGTCTCTCAAGGCTTACGTTCTTAGACTTTTATCAGTAGGTTTTGATGGTTGTGCTAACTGTTCTGAAACAAGTCTCCAAATTATCATAATGGTCTGATGATAATAAAGCATTTGAAGTTTCTTTTTTTCCCATTATGAAATATTTATTTTCCAGCTGAACAGTACTAACAATGTAACACTGAAAATACAAACCATGTGTGCTTTTTGAAGTTATGTTTCCGTGTTTAATATTGCATGAAACATCCTCTGTGATGGAATCATGCAGAAAATAAGCTTTTTCTTATTAATATGAACTCACTAGAAATGTCTGCCTGATTTTAGCAAAACTGTTTTTCCTTTAATGTCCTAACTTTCTAGCAACAGAGATCTGTGAACTAAATTTAATATTTATTATCTGCTATTGATCACTATGCTGCTAATCTGAGGAGAGAGTCAGCTGCCACTCCTAAGTATGAATGCTGAATATAAAACCTGGATCAAAACATTTATCTAATGTCAAGTGACATGTTTATTATAACCAATAGAGTTCTGATTAGCCAATAAGTAGCTGCTGATAAATATGTAACAAGAGAGTCAGTGAAGGGGTATTATGGCAACTCACAAATAGAGAATTTAGAATGTTATTTAATAGTGTAAGAAATATGTTTTTTAATTACTCAACAGATTTCTTTCTGTACTATCAATGACAAGTCTGCCTTCCTCTCCTTCTCAAACTCTTTTCCAGTTTGTCATAGAAAATAGGGACAATGTAATTTAATAAAATGGAAGTTGAAAATGGGAGAAGGCACATTATAAAGTTTACCAGAATCCAATAAAATAGAGGGACAATATAAAGATTGGATCAGATTAGAATTTATAGACAGAAGAAAAAAATGCATAGAAAAAAGGGAATTGCAATCTTCTTTTGTAATTCTGGGGCCATAAAAGTGGAAATTTTGCTATAATATGAAGCTGAAATACTGAATGGCAGAACCAGAGGGTTAGGAGACTTTTTCAGAGGAAACCATATGAATCCTAAAAGGCAGCTGTTGTTTTATTGCCAGCAGGTGCCAAAGTACCGACAATGTATTAGAAAATAGAAACCCAGGAATCTTCTAGGGCTATGGAAAATTGTTAAAAATACTATTTTGATATGAAAGGTAAGTGAAGGTGAACACATGGGTGAAAACAGCAGCAGGAGAAGGGCTATAAAAATCATATATGTTGCTGACACTAACAGCAGCAGGTCATCAAGATCCTAGCACACATCTACTTGCAATTTCTCAGGACAATCAGGTCTGAAACAGAGACAGTGAACAAATCCTGATGATTTACAGAGTTGGGACAGAGTAGAGATTGATAACTGCTGGCTTCTGAAGGGTAGCGTGAGATACGTCCAAAACCAGCATACTCCTAGGAACCCAGGAAGTATGGGAAGGGCCTTCAAATCTGCTGTCCCTTGTCCTCCATGTCCTTGCAAGCAATCTTAGTCTACCTGGATGCAGTTGTCTTTGGGCCTAAATGCTTGGCAGACTACTTACATGCATGGTGGTGCATATGGGCATGAGATTGTGACTCTAAGAGACTCCAGTCAGTTGTGATTTAGCATAAGTTAATCTCTACTTCCTCAGAGGTACTGTATCGAGATACATCGTTGCAAAATTATTTCCTACTGATTAATTTGACAGTCATTATGTTTCAAGGAGCTCATAAAAGATATATATACAGTAAGCAATCCATCTTCACTTATATAGTTCTAACCTACGAGATGAAATGCTCTGTTTGTCAAAATGAAGAGTCATCTCTGAATGTTCAAAGTACAAAGCATTTCATCCTATTCTGACACAGCCCTCTGAAGAAGTTCTGATGAATTTTAACCACTAGAGCACATAACTGAGTTTCCACTGGTATATTCCAGTACTAGGTTGTATAAAACTAAATTTAGGTATCTAAAAGTAGGTAAGTGTCTAGAATACTGGAACAACATACATTTGTAGAGCCGTTGTGAGGGAAGAGCAGGGGAAGATAAGCCACTGCTCTGTGGACAGCTGTGCCTTGTGCACTGCTCCAGTACTGCTGAGGTAAAGTGGCTGTTGGCTGCTGCTGATCCCTGGCCATGAAGGAGATGTGGGAACTAACAGCCAAGCACATGGAAAGGCACAAAAACACAATGGAATGTCTTTTTACAAAATCGTGACTCCAAACCATAAACTGACAACTGAAACAATGGCAGCCCTTTGTGCATAGTGGGAAAGGACTTTGTGTTGTGAGGTACTTACAGGTGAACTGCATTGGACACAGTGTCCTTCTGTCCAGTTACAGGGCCTGTGGACATTTTGCAGAATGGTGACCCCCAAAGGCAGAAAGAGGTGTGATAAATAGACCATGGGACAAGAGGACAATGGGACGACCAGGAGGGGTGGAACTTCCCCAGGAATTTGGCTGTGGGGACAAGGCCACTTCTTCTTATCAGTGCTTATAAATATCTAATGGATGGGAGTCGAGTGATTGGGGCCAGGCTCTTTTCAATGGTGCCCAGCAACAGAACAAGGGGCAATGGGAACACACTGGAACGCAGAAAGTTTCATCTGAACATGAGGAGAAACTTATTTACTTTGAGGGTGACAGAGCACTGTCCACAGGCTACCCAGAGACGTTGTGAAGTCTACTTCCCTGGAGGTATTCAAAACGCACCTGGACACTGTGTAACCTACTGTAGGGAACTGCTTTAGCAGGAGGAGTTGGACTAGATGATCTCCAGAGGTCCCCTCCAACCTCTATGATTCTGTGATTCTCTTGGAGTACCTTTGTCCATGGACTGGTCCTCCAGAGCCATTCAGTGCCGGTTGGTAAGGCTGGGTGTGGGAGGCTGGCTGACAAGCAGAAGAAAGGAAGACCAGATTTTCATTCCCTTTGGCGCATATTAGTTTAGTCTCTCTCTTTTGATATGGAGTTTCACAAACCTTGTAGTGATTTACTCATCTGGAGACTTGTCAGCCTTCAGATTTCACTGCAATTGGCAAGGGTTCTCAAACGCTTTACTGGCAGATGGATGGAATAAAAACAGAACCAATGCCTATCTTTTTGTCTGGCATTGAGGCTACCAGGGCTTAAGTTATGAAGAGACAGAAGTGAGTAGCTTCTGAGTGTTCCTAATCGTTACTGTGAATGTGCCAAGAGGTAACCTAATGTAAGAGCTAATGTAATAATGGTTTAAATTGGCAGGGACGGTGGGAAGGGAGAAGAGCACATAACTGAACTGAATTTAATTGGTAACTTCTGTTAACATTCAATACCAGGTTGATTTGCAGAAATCTTTGCAGTATCTTTGTCTAACTCTAGGTCAAAGACAAGTTGACTACTGAAGAGGGGTTCAAGAACTGTTTTCTGTGGATTGTGAAGTACAGTAAATACATTCTTATACAAGTCTTGCTTTCTTAGAGGGTAGATTTAGTGAAGAGATTGGTAGCATGCAGTAAGGAAAAATTGCAGCACAGAACCTTCAGCAAAGTATGAAGAAAGAAACAGAGAATCTCCTGATTGTCAGCTCTATCCATGTTCTCATGATTGGAGCAGAAGGTTTCTTTTATGTTCAGGGACACATTAAGTCATGTATTGTACTATGTTTTAATGCAGTTCTTAGATTCACTTTTTTTTTCCATTTCATTTTGAAAGTAAAAATTTTGACATTTATGTCAATATTGCACATCTGCAAGCTGAATTAAAAGATATATGTGTCATAGATGGTCAAATGGATAACTGTTCTGGAGGATTCTAATGAGCTGAGGAGTAGAGTTGCAGAAAAGGCATTGAAGGTGACTCAGATGAAAGACAGACTCTGCTTTCTGCTCTCCATATCCATGTATCATGTACCAACTACTGACAGTATATTTAGGAGATGTCATATGTGCCTACTCTCCATCAGGAATGCCTTGGATTTTTTAGTTTCTTGCTTTTAGGAATCCATTATCTCACTCTAGTAGACTGGAGACTGGTAGAATAGTGAAGTCATCTTGCTATAGATTCAGAACAGGGACCTCAGCTTTGGTCCAAGCTTTTGTAAAGAGTTGTCTGCCCTAAAGTGATGTAACTGCTGTTAATGTACCAGGTCGCTAAGTCTAAGATGTAATTATGTCTTAATGTGAAGCCTGTAGTTGATATGGATTTTCAATTTGCTTCCTTTCTTATCAAACCATTTAAAGGTATTAGTGTGTTCTCTGTCCTGCTTGTCTAATTCAAGAGGGGTACATGCCTGTCAGTATTTTGGAAATAAAAGGGGACAAAGTCCTTCAAACCTTTTTGGCTTCTTTTGTGGTATAGGTGCAGTTGCAGCAGAAAAAGTTTGGCTTTGTGTGGTTAACTTCCCAAGTTTTCCAGAAAGGTGAACATCAGTGTGAAGAGGGAAGTTCTCAGCTACCAGCAGCAAGTTACAGGCAGCCAAATGCCTGCAGCTGCTCAGCTGCTTCTCCACCTGTCAGCCTTTTTGAGGATGGATGAAAAGTTGTCATTTGTCAGCATGAAAAGAAAAAGAATAGGCAAAACTGACAGTATACTGAAATGACTGCTTTTGAACACTGATGATCTGTGCTCTAATGACATTTTTTGTTTCCAATGATAGAGGTTCCCTGTTTGCCTTTTCTTTTTCCCCTTGACTAAAAACCAAGGCTTCATTATGACAGAAGCTCCACTGATGCTTTGTAGGTGTAGAAACAGATTTCTAATTCATTTTGTATGTTGCTGTACCAATTCAATCTGTGTTTAGTGTGCCTGGATACTTAAGTGATCCCAGGTTTGTCGTTACAGTCTGAACAAACCCCAGAGAAAAGCAGTCAAACCATAGGCGTCAGAATAGGAGGAGAAGAAAGAAGATAAAAATGTCTCTTTCATGCAGATGTTATTGCAGAGGCAGTAACAGTTTTGTAATCATTTGTGAAACCATTGGCATCTGGCATTTATTATTTTATTTATAATCCCTGACCCTTGTGACATAAGGATGTCAATGCTATAGACAGCTGTGTAGCGTAGAGATATGCAGCGTAAGCTTGTTAGGATACTTGAAGTATTGTGTCTGTACAAAGACCTCCAAATAAATTACTTACTTCAGTAAGCTGTCTTTTTATTGCAATGCACTAAAATTTGTATTTCAACTGTTTTAAAGCCCGCATATCTGTGGGAAAATGCTTACACAGAAATGATACAGAATGTTGTGGCAGAAAATATGAAATTAACTTTTTTTAAATAAAATTCATGAGTTTCTTGGCAGAAGTTAACTGTTGAGCATGAAACTGGGCATGGTCAAAGTTAATCTGATATGTACGTAATGTGTGTAAATAGGATACTTTGAAATACAACAATACTTGTGTTGGAGTTGAGATTACCCAGCATATATAGTATGTATGTATAGTACGTAGTAATATGTGTGTTTTATGGTTGTGTTAGGGCTGTGATGTACTGTGACTTTAAGTACACAAATGTATGACATACATACTGTTGCCTTTTGCCAAGCAGATGTTAGTGATGTGGTAGTAAGTGTGGTAATAAATATGGGATTCTTTGTCACCTCATCAAAAAACAAGAGCATTAAGGAGTGATAAAGAGAAGGAATCTAGAAGTTAATTAAATATTTTTCATTTGAAAGGATGGAATAGCTGAAATGGGAAATAATGTCTCTACTCTGGATAGGTATGAAATTCTGCATTACTAAGATGTTTAATAATTTTAGTTCTGTTTTACACAAGTTCCAGTTTCAAACTCTTCTGTTACAATGCTATCTTTTCCGTCAAGTAAGGGTAGCATCAAATGAACATCATATTTGTATCAATTAGGCCTTTGTAACTCTTAAAATACAGAAATGGTTCTGCAAGGGTGTTAACTGTTATTACTCAAGTTCATTTGTTTCATCAGATAACTTCTGGTGAAAAAGGGAAAAAAGCAGAGCAATGTGGTTGTCCCTGTATGCTAACAAACAGCATACTGCCTTTAAACAGTGCTATAGTTGCTATT
Source organism: Penelope pileata (assembly GCA_013396635.1). Lineage (NCBI taxonomy): Eukaryota > Metazoa > Chordata > Aves > Galliformes > Cracidae > Penelope > Penelope pileata. Next base: position 29,176 of record WBMW01000546.1, on the reverse strand, counting down.
AGCCTGCTTAGCTTAGAATGCCAATACACTTTTAAAAGATAAAGTCAATGGAGAATGAAAATAAGTAAAGCAGTTCATAACTATTCTCTGTGGAAGGAGTGTTGACAACAATCAATCTCTAGATTAACACCCAGTGATGAAGCATGTGCTATTGGATTTCCTGAAGTAGTTACGGACATTGATGTGTGTGAAGTTATCCAAAATGGCTCAACATCCTATGAATAAATCTGATGTGGTAGAGGGTACTGGAAGGTATGCAGGTGTTATGAACAGCTTAGTGTCACTGTTCAAAACGGCAGAAGAATTTTGGAGAAGTGGCTATTAAGCATCTTCCTGTTTAGTCCTATTGCATCTTGATTCACCCTTAAATCAGACAGTGAATCAAAGACTATTTTTTATATTATTCTCTTGTGGAAATAAATAGAATATATGGTGACTGGAATAAAACCAGAGGCAGATGTTTATATGAGAAATGTGATTTTTTTTCAGTATGTTCACTACCTACATGCCTCCCCACTGGAAACACCCTGCTACCCCTGGAGTCTCCATGTCATAATTCAGTCCTTGTAAGAAGTTTATCTGAAATTGCAGTCAATTATTCTCATAAAAACTGTACTGGGGAGAAAGCTCTTGGTATAGTTCAAAGAAAAATGCTGTTATTGCTTGATGTCTCTTTCTAAAGACATCATATTGCCTGGATACGTGTTCTTTTATATCAGATGCTTTGTGTGAGTCAGAACAAAAGTCCCCTAGCTCTCCAAAATTGTGGTCATTTGAAGCACCATTGTAAAATCAATTGCCAGTGCTTCACAGCTTCTCCCTGCACCCCTTTAGGATGTTACTTTTGGAGTTACGGCTTTTGGAGACAAATTCTATTTCTCACTGCCTCGTTGAATTTTCCTTTGGTGTTATAAATCTCTTTTCAACCAGTCTACTTTTTCTTGCCTTTATTTTTACGAAATCACAGATTCACAGAATCGTAGGTGGTTGAAAGGGACCTCTGGAGCTCATCTTGTCCGACTCCGTCTGCTAAAGCAGGTTCCCTACAGGCAGGTTTTGAATATCTCCAGAGAAAGACTTCGCAAACTCTCTTGGCAGCCTGTTCCAGTGCTCTGTCACCCTCAAGGTCAATAAGCTTTTCCTCATGTTCAGATGAAACTTCCTGTGTTTCAGTTTGTGCCCATTGCCCCTTATTCTGTTGCTTGGCACCATTGAAAAGAGCCTGGCCCCGTCTATTTGACTCCTACCCTTTAGATATTTATAAGCATTGATAAGATCCCCTCTCAGTCTTCTCTTCTCCAGGCTGAACAGTTCCGGGTCTCTCAGCCTTTCCTCAAAAGGGATGCTCCAGATCCCTCATCATTTTTGTAACCCTCCACTGGACTCTCTGAAAGTTCCCTGTCTTTCTTGAACTGAGGAGCTCAGAACTGGACATACTACTCCACTACTCCAGATATGACCTCACCAGGGCAGAATAGAGAGGGAGGATAACTTCCCTCAACCTGCTGGCCACACTCTTTTTAATGCACCCCAGGATTTTCTGGAGCTGTGAGTCTCCTCTTAAACTTTCAGCCAAAAAAAATGAATTACTTATTTTGCCCCCAAAACCATGGCACTGTAGATCTCTGACCTCAGCCAATGTCAGCAGTTCACAGTGCTGACATTTTATCTGGGCACAGTCATTCAGTCTTTCTACTGGCTTCCACAGTTATGAGTAGTCTTAACACAAGGCTTGAAAATGGCTTCTGTATAGATTTAAATTCCTGATCCCTTCAAACATAACATGGTTTGTGTTACTCTGCAGCTTATCTCTCTAGGCTTTGAACGTAACCCAATTCTAGGAAAATAAATGATTTTTTTTTAATTTTACTTTGTCCTGCAGGCTTCACTTCACCTTACCTGAGGAAAGAGACTCACTTGATAACTGCAGAGCACTATGAACAAAGTTTTCCTGAGGTTGGGCTGTTCTCTTTCTGGGGTGCCTGTAAAGCACGTTTTCAAAGCAGATCCTGATCTCAATATAAAACTGCAGCCTTACATCCCTTGCATCTCATTTCATGAATGATGATACATCTGTCCCTCAGACTAGTTGTCCATCTGCTGACATAAAAGCAGGCCATTAGCACTGCTCTTAAAATTGATTTCAGAGCAGCGTTGCAAAATCATAGTGGCAATTTAATTAATATTATAGAAATAATTTAAAAATGTGTCAATCTTTTGATTGCTTCTGAAATGGAAACAGTGTGGCAGCAGAACTAATCTGTTGTAGCTGATAGACAGAATTAGTGCAACAGCTGTACAGGTGAAGATAATTTTAATAACAATGAAGGGAGTGAAAATAAGGATGAGCTTCCTTGAGCTAAGTGGTGCTAAATTTCATTAGTAAATCTCAGCTTTTGCATTGCTACTGAGAGAATATTTTAGAACACGAGTTATAAATTATGGTGTAATCTACAAATGGATAATATGTACATGTAAATGCATACTATAAACTATAGTATGTAGAAGCACTAGAGAACTTTTTCTGGAGTGAAAATTGATCCAGTCTCCATTTTGTGGAGTATGATTTTCTATTGATGTGCAAAAATAGGAAAGGTGCTTTGAAATCATGGAAAGAATCAACAGGAATTAGATGATTATCTAAAGCAGCGCCAGATTTTTTCCCCTAGACTACATTCTTTGTATCTGCTTTGTAGAACAAGGAGAGAAAACAAAAAATTCTCTTGATGTATTTTTTCCTAAATATGACTTTGTAGTAATACTTGCTGAGTTCCTAAATCTGTGGTCATTATGAAATATGTCTTCTTGTGAAGAAAATATATTAAACTTCTGCCTTAAAGAGAGAAGGAAAGATGCACCTGTGAAAACTGAACAGGGCATAAAAAAGAAACTTTACAATTAACTCTAGACATTAAGTGACTTGGTTCTATTATTAATTTACTTATTCAAACTTTTATTTGCTTTGGTAGAATTCTTTAGCTGAGATTTGTATTTGGAGAGACAGACAATTCCTTTAGACTAAATGAGGATTGATTATTATTGGTAGTTAACGTGATTTAGCACAAATTCAATACTGAGAGTCACTGCTCTGATGTATTTCTGGTTTAATTTAATATTTATAGAGAGCAGGGTTGCAAGGGACTTAAAAAGGTCATCTAGTTCATCACCCTGTACCAAGACAGGAACACTGTACCCACATCATTAGTATTAACAGTAACTTAACTTTGATGGAATATTTTCTTTATTTCTCAGTGTTGTATTAAAAGTTGTACAAGTTTATATTAAATCATACTGGATACAATAAACCACATCAATTGAACCTTTTATATTTCAAGCAGTTAGTCTAAAACCTAAATTTGCCCTCCTGATCTTGGCATGGAGTCATAGATTCTCCTGCTAATCATATGAATGTTTTTAGAAAAAAGGCAATTAACTGCTTGCAATTCTGCATCTCTTCAAAAAACATAATCAGGAAAATAAATCAGATATCCACTTGCCTAATCTTGTGAACCTTTGAAACTGGCACATGGATAACTTCCCTCTTAGAATAGGTATCTTTATTCAAGTCATCCCATTTTGTTCTCAAGGCCAATTTTGCTGCGTGCTTTTCTGCCTGTCTTGTTTTCTGCCTATCAAAATGGTGTGTGTGGAGGACTTTTTGCAGGTAGTCTAGAGGCAGTATCTTTCAACTATATTTTTTGCAAACTTACGTACAAGAAACTTTATATGCTATGCTAGAGGTGTTTAGAAGAACAGGATATGAGTCAAATCCTGTTGGAGACTTTTGAGCTGCACTTTTTCAAGGTAAAGAATGGAGGAAGGTTTTGTATGAGGTTTTCAGTGTGTCTCTTAATTTTACATCAGGAATGAAATTTATTTTAGAATACCAGCTAAACGAATAAAGCAAGGATTTATGTAACTCATGATAATCACTGAATGGTTAATTTTTGGCTGCTTTGAATAACTACTATGTTCCACTTTGTTACAGCAGTGGCTTTAAGTATTTGTACTCCTCATTTTGTCAGAGTACACTTACTACAGTATTCTCTTTGTGTCAAAAATATTTTTCAAGATCAACTTTTCCTGGAAAGCCTTACTTTACAAACATTAATTGGGCAACAGAGTTTGAAGACCCCTTTTTTGTGCTCATTGAGACGTTGAAATAGAAAGTTGTGGAAAGAGGAGAGAACAGCAATGCTGCTTGTCTTTTTCTGGAATGGAACTGAAGTACAAACTGTAAAAGGACCAGAATTTTCAGGCTCCATCCTACTAGGCATGTTGTTCATCCAAGATTAGGAATCCGGTGAATCTGGTATTTACAGAGAAGCAGAGTTATAAGTGGCTAATTACTTCTTTGTATTAAATTTGAAATGAAAATTTATATAATCAGGTGCTTTATTAGGTGTGTATTTTAGCAGTTTTTGTTATATTACCAGTTAACCAAGATACTTTGTTAATGAGGCCAAAATCACTTATCAAACTCAATGTGTACATCAAAAATATGACAACAACAAAAGAAGCCCAGTTCTGTTACCCCATTTCTTTTTTAAAAATCTATTAAAAACTTTTTCTTTACTGCCTTTCTTTATTACATACGTGGAGATAATCTAATAAAAAAGTCCTCTAGTTCTGTCCTGCCTTTAATACACTTGTGGAGATAATTTGATGTTGCCGACTACAGTCGGACCTTCCTGATGCTTGTGGGTGGTTGATTTGTGTCTGATTGGTATGCTTTAATAAATGGACTGAAGTCACTCATGGAAGTGATTGGGTAGATAAGATTTGGTTACTACAAGGTATTAGCATTTTCTCATCAACATTACAGCTGGTGATGCAGACACATGACTAGCAGAAGCTGTAATGTCCAGGTTGTCCATTCTGTTTTGCTGTGTACTGAGTGCACTGAATAATGTTTCCTGCAAGATGTAATCTGTGTGGGTTGTTGCAGCCCAGCTGCATAACATATAAGAATTCCTTTTGTTCTCATTAATTTTATATATCTGATTTACACTATGGCATTCTATAAACCTTGTGATGCTCTTGCTCTAACCTTGTAAATATCGTGTTGTCACCAAAAGTTTCTGAGGATATTGAAGGCTGAAACCCAGGGCATAGTCTGACAAGTGTTTTGGTGGCTGTGTATGAAGATCTTAGAACTGTTGTTATTCCTCGTGTTTTGATTATTCGTTTAAAAATCTGATTTGATTTGTTTTTTATGGTGTTATTTATATAAACATTCAACTTTTGAAAAGAAATAAGGAAGTGACACAAGTGAATTCAAGAAAATGAAGATTGGAAAGGCTCCTTTCTGACATCTGTTTGATTCCTGTTGCTGAGGATCGTAATGATATCTGAACTTTTGTAGAGTATTCTCATAAATCCTTATAGTTGAGGACAGGTGAAAACTTCTAGTAATAGACTTGGACAGATCTTAAATAACTTATCTACTTGGAGTGTTTAATCTTTATTTTTTGAAGACTGATTGACTTCTTTGATTCTTTTTATATAAAACAGCTAGAGTCCTGCAAGAATAATTGTTGTATTTAAGGACGTGTTGTATTTAAGGACCTCAGCAGTGATTAAAAAATGTTTCTATGTTATGAAAAAAATATATATTTATCTCATGATTTTAAAATAAGAAAAACAACCCAAACTTTCTTAATTCTGGTATACTCTGTATTGTACTTCCAATTACTAAGTTTTTTTTCAATGTAATCACTTACATGTTGTTAACTGGCTCTGAATATTCCCGCTGATGATAATGTAAATTCATGAGATGTAATCAGCTCTAGAGTAATTTTATTCAGATCATTCTCAGTGAATTTGTAGAAAGAAAAATCATTATTACCATAATGAGCATTTTAATGTGTGGCCAGATTTATCTGATATGATAACTTTGTGACAACTTCTGTTACTGTGGTGGTGGTAGGCTGGACATTAATTTATTCTTAATGATTAGAAGTCTGGCAAATCTTTTGTAGGTGTTCTTGAAATGGAAATATTTAGCTATGTAGATGTTTCTATGGTTTAACATGGAAGCATTTTGTTTCTTCTCTGTGTAGATTTTTGCTTTGGAAATTTTTAAGGAGGGATACAAATGGAGAATTTTTGAAATAAGTTATTCCTTTCCAAAATAAATGTTATAAGAAATAACATCTCTCTGTTTAGTTGGTAGCACCTGATTTGAGTCAAGGCTATGACACAAAGATCATTAGGTTGTGGAGGTCTTACCTGAAGTCCCGGTGTGATTGCTGCCATTCAGTGCATAGTGCACTGACTAACAGATCATGCATTAAGGTTTTGAACAAGATGCAGTCAAGTCTTGTTGAAACAGTGGCATGCTGAGTAGATCTGTTAACATTTCCATGTGCCAATAGCTCTGTATCAGATTCCATTACACATTGTAGTATATTTACTGTAGATACAGTATTTTTATCACCATAGTCATCCTTCATTTATTTGCCGCTTTGAAATCAAAGTGAGAGGGGGGAAAAAAACCATGAAATTTCCATATTTTTTAAAAATAAATTCTACTTCCCTTCATGAAACTTTTTTGACAGGGAGTATTTTGTCTTGCAGCTACTGTAAATAATGTGTAGGAACTAAATGCCTCTGAGGCATTCCATCACCGTTGAGATGAATATCTTTGGGGAGGGAAAAAGGTTTCATACTTTGCCGAGATTAACACAGGGACATCCCAAATTCTTATTCTTGTGATATTCTTTTAAAAAAAAAAAATCATACCTAACAATCCAAATGAATAATGAAAAATCCAAATGGATATCTTCAGAAATGGAAAATACATCCATATGTAGAAATCATGCTCTACACTTAGGATATAATATGCAGCATTTATGGATGCCATGGTTAAGTCTTTGCAAATGTAACACTTTAAAGGTTAATAATTACTGTTTAGCTGTTTTAAAGAAGATTGAATAATGTGGATCTTCTGAAGTTGTAATTAACTACAAGCATACTACGGAAGACTGTTTTCATAAAAAGGTTACTGTAGTGGTACAGGACAAAGTAGATTGAAGTATTTTTACCACACATGAGTAAATATGCTTAAATAAAGCTAGAAAATGGAAGCATTAAGAATGACAATTTGCATTTCATATGGAACATAGTATTTTTTAAGTTCATCCTATTCCCCCAGTAAGGAAAGTGCTGGATACAGTGCTTCTTTGTTCATTTGATTTTTACATGCAAATAATGGGCACAGACTGATGTTTGTTAAATTATTTTTTCGCTTTCAAATGCTTATATTTTGTCTAGGGATGGGCCAGTCTATAATGAATTACAGAAAATTACAAGTAAATAAGATATGACAGCAGTCCACCTGCTCAGTTTATGCACAGAAAACAGAAAATTGATAGCTCCAATATGCTCCTCTCATAAACACAATCCTGTTCAAGGTCAGTCTTGTTTTGTGTGCATGTGTGTGACTGACTTGCACAGACTTGAAAATTCCCTTTTTCTCTACCTATGAAAGTTTCATTCATAGGTAAAATATAGCATTATAAAGACAAACAGAAGAATGGAGTTACTGTTTGAGTTTTAGAAAGAACTCTAGCACAGTAGAAATGAGTGAGGAGCTTGAAATGGCAGAATCAAGCCCCCAGTGTGTTCAGTCTGCCTAATTCCTATGACACTCTTTGTTACTATATTTTATAGGTTTGTGTCAGTGTTATTTTAAAACTTTTTTTAGCCTATCTGAAGTAAATGTGTTTATATAAATTAAACAAGCATATATGAATACTATTTCAATACAGATAAAAAGATTAGCTTTGCTTAGATGACAACTATAGCATTGTGAGTAACAATCTCATGATTGTTATTTATGATCTGTTGAAAATGTTACCTTTCAATTTGCTAGAATTGTGAGATGGAGGTGGCCATTAATATTAAATGTATACAGTATATGCTTAATTTGCATCCTGTAGGAATAAATCACACCTGAAGTTAACATTTAAGATATTAGATTAATAAACCTGATTTAAGTATTACAGCTGTATTTTGGCATCTAAGCTAGAATCACCTGCTGGATAACTCTGGCCACCAGCTGTTTGGGGATCCACTCCCGTACCTTTACACTACTTTGTAATGTAGACATAACCATAGACTCAAGCTTTTAGTAATTAAAAAGAATTCATTGGCTTTTTAACTCTCTTCTTATTTTGACTGTTAGATTTTTTTTTTTCTATATGCTAACAATTTTCATTTTTTTCTTTTGGCTTTCTCTTGTCATTGAGGATTGGTGCTGAAATACAATACTGTGTCCTGTAGAATCAATTACGAAGTTTTAGTGAGAGAATGGGCACTTCCTTCTCTCCTTTTAATTTTCTTATCAGTATTCGAATAGATAGTCTGCCAAAATGAAAGAAAAAGCCTTAGGGAATAACTGACAGATACTTTACCCTTCCAGGGAACAAATGGAAACAGGAACAGATATCCTGGGAGGAGTATAGGAATGCTGCTAAGCCATGTAGGGGTGGGGTCAGGAAGGCCAAGGCCCAACTGGAACTGTACTTGGCAAGAGGTGCAAAGAAGAACAAGAGAGGCTTCTACATGTATATCAACCAGAAAAGGAAAGTCCAAGAAAGCATACCCCTCCTTGTGAGCAATGCAGGCAGGCTGGTAATAATGGACAAGGAGAAGGCTGAGGTACTCAAAAATACTTTTGCCTCAGTCTTCCCTAGCAATTGCTCTTCACACACCCTTTGAGTGGTTGAGTTGGAAGGTGGGGACTGGGGGGACAATGTCCATCCAGCTGTAGGTGAAGATCAGATTTGTGACCTCCTGAGGAACCTGAACATCTGTAAGTCTATGAGTCCCGATGAGATGCATCCCAGAGTCCTGAGGGAGTTGGCTGATATAGTTGCCAAGCCACTCTCAATGACATTTGAAAAGTCATGGCAGTCAATTGAAGTCCCTGGTGACTGAAAAAAAGGCAATGTCACACCCATTTTTAAGAAGAGTAAAAAGGATGACCCAGGGAACTATAGACCTGTCAGCTTCACCTCTGTGCTGAGGAAGATCATGGAGCAGTTCCTCCTGGAATGTATTCTAGGGCATATGGAAGAGAGGGAGGCAATATGAGACAACCATATTCACCAAGGGCAAGTCCTGCCTGACTAACATAGTGGCCTTCTGTGATGGCGTAACTGCATTTGTGAACAAGGGAAGAGCCACTGATGTCACCTATCTGGACTTCAGTAAGGTCTTTGACATGGTCCCCCACAACACCCTTCTCTCCAAATTGGAAAGATATGGATTTGGTGAATGGACTGCACAATGGACGAGGAACTGGTTTCAAGATTGTACCCAAAGGAGTAGTGGTCAGTAGCTCAGTGTCTGGATGGAGATCAGTCATGAATGGTGGCACTCGGGTCAGTTCTGGGACCAATGCTCTTTAATATCTTCATCAGTGACATTGACAGTGGGATTGAGTGCACCCTCAGCCAGTCTATGGATGACACCAAGCTGTGTGGTGCAGTCAACACTCAAGGGATGGGATGCAATCCAGGGGGACCTAGACAGACTTGAGCAGTGGGCCCAGGAGAACCTCATGAGGTTCAACAAATCCAAGTTTTGCGCACAAATCCATGGGCCCCGCTGGGATACACCCACATATGTTGAGGGAGCTGGTGGAGGTGATTGCTGAATTGCTCTCTATCATCTTTGAAAGGTCTTAGAAATGGGAGAGAACTTGTGAAAATCTGCACCAATGGAGGTGACCCATTGTTTAACAGCTGTTATGACAACATCGTTGTTAGGAAAGAGTTGCCCATGCAGCTCCGTCTTTCATTGGCTCAAACAGATGAAAGTCAGAAGGTGCCAAATCTAGACTAGATGGTGGGTGTGGTAGGACAGTGCAGCCAAGATTGGCAATGTGCTTCACAGTCTTCAAACTAGTATGGGGCCTGGTGTTATAATGTTGCAAGAGAAAGGTTGTCTTCTCTGGCGTGAGGTTGGAAGTTTGAGGATTCTATGATGCTATGATTCTACAGTTCTAAGTGAAACTCGAATGTCTCACAGACAACAGTACTTATAATTTCTTAGATCCTGACTAGGCAAAATCATAGTAAAATAGGTTAAATCCTAGTTCTTAGGCATCAATACTTTTGCGTAATAAGAATGTATGAAATGATCTACTGGTTTGATATACGTTTTTTTTTTTTTTAAATGTTAGAAGGTAACTATTCCACTATTAAAATTGATATGGGGAAATTAAGGCCGGTCACTTAATCTTATTTTATGGTAATGTTTTCTTGTCTTCCTTCTTCTCATTTATGGAAAGTTTGAGATAATGATAGAATGACATCTAATTTAGTTTTCTCAGTCTTTGGAAATGAAAAACAAAGTTCGTTACTCTTTCCACCTGGCAAATTTAATTAAAATTCTTACATTAAAGAAAATACTGTTCAGATAAAATAACTGTTTGATACTGTTTCTCTTTATTTTCAATGATGCAGATTAAAAGAGGTGTATAAAGCAGTGTTAGAACAATTTTGCAGCGCAGTTTTAATTCTACATACACTGATCGGACCCTCTAAGATAGCATAAAATGCCTTTAGGTAGTACAAAGTAATATAAGTGCAAAAGCAATTAGAATCCTTGCCTCACAATAAGTACATCCTCTTAAGCTACCCCCAACAATATAGCTCTTGTGACACATCAGCTAAAGCTGGCTTTGGTTACATATTTAGTGTGTGCGTGAAGGAATGACACTAAATCAAGTAGACAGTAAAGGAAAAGCCAATGCTGCCTGTAATGGCCCTTTGGGGTGTATGAAGAGGTGTTTAATGTCAGGTGATGCTTTGTAAATTTCACCATGCATAAGTATAAGTGTATTCCAAAGAATATAAATAGTGAAAAAACGAAATTCATTGTTTAGGATGATATCATAGAATCATAGAATGGTGCAGGTTGGAAGGGACCTTAGAGATCATCTTGTTCCAAACCCCCTGCCATGGGCAAGGACACCTCCCACTAGACCAGGTTGCC
>WBMW01000546.1:0-18145 GCA_013396635.1 Penelope pileata | reverse complement strand
CTCCCTCGACCTGCTGGCCACGCTTTTCTTGACGCAGCCCAGGATGCGGTTGGCCTTCTGGGCTGCAAGCGCGCACTGCCGGCTCATGTTGAGTTTCTCATCAACAGACACCCCCAAGTCCCTCTCCTCAGGGCTACTCTTAAGCCGTTCTCCGCCCAGCCTGTATGTGTACTTGTATATGAAAATATACAAGTAGGTGTAATGAAATATAAGTCACCTGAGACTTTTCATGCCACTGATTATATGTTTTTAATTATTTGAAATTGTAGATGCTGTAATTTGAAATACCTAGTACCTGAAATAACTAACCCCTCTCTGACTGTAATGGAGATAGTAAGAAATTTCAAGAAAGAGAAACAAAATTATTTTCAGTATTTAAATAGCTTGAAACTACTTGCTTTCTTTTTTTTTCCTTAAAATTGACTGTGATTTAGGAAGACTTTTTAAAACATATTTATTGCTGCAGACTGGAGTATTGAAGGTTAAATACTGCTTTTTGGCTACAGAGCAGATTCCAAAGGAAGTTGCATACACATATATTGTATGTATAAAACTAGAGGAAGGAAGAGCAAAGGGTACATCTGGGATTTTAAAATATCCATTGATGATACCAGAATGCATACACACAATAGAATCTCACTGTTTTTAAATGCAATCTTTAATTATTGTTTCCACAGGACAGTCCTCTTTATACACAGCTAGGAGTAATGTAGAATGACAAATATTAAATAGGTAATGCTGCATTCTTCAGATTCATTCCTCTCTCAGCAGTTGTGCTCTTCACAGGGCAGCAGGATATTTTCTTTGTGACAAAAATTGGAGATAACCATGTCATCTTTAAATAGCATAGTGAAAGCACAGTGCTAGTCTGGCTAAGCGTATATTAATAATTAGCGTATTCAGTGGTATTTTGACCTTGAAGGCATGGTTGGTATTTTCTATAACTAGCTTCACAACAAATTTTATTGAAGACAATTTTACAGTACCAAATAACTTCCTAAAAACGAGTACTAAGTTGTATACCACATGGCAAGAAATTGGGCGTTTTGGAAAAGCTTCTCAGTTTTGAAGCATCATATTCCCTTCTTTATCTGACCCATTCATAAATGCTTGTAGTAATACAGAGATTTTCAAAGTTCCTGCCAATGAAGAGGGACTAAATTTTTTCACTGTAGACAGCTGTTAGCCCCTATAGTCACTGTTAGAAATTAATGTTATAACCAGCAACTCTCTATGTATTTCTGCTACATTAGTGGCTTAGTTACCTACAGCGTCTCCCACATGATTTGTGTTGTTAATTTAGTGGTATGATAATGCTGTATTTTGTTTTCCTCAGTGGATTCTTTGACTAGTTTCTTCATTTTGTATTCATCTATTTTCTTTCAAAACATTTTTAACAATAAGACCTGTAGAATTTTAAATGGTGATTTTGAAAGACCTGCCACACAATTTTTCATTCTTTGGTTGTCATTAATGGCAATTCTGATGGTGTGATCTAGCTACAAGAGTGTGTTAGCGAATGTTAAGATCTAATTCTCTACTAATATGTATATACGTACCTTCTACTAAAATTCCTTTTCCTGGTGGAAGCTAAATGTTACAAACTTCTGCTATTGGCCAAGATCTCTATTAATACTGTGTATCTGTAATTAGAGCATGATGAATGCCTATTGCAATGGAACACCTGCTTAATGAGTGATATTTAGTAGCATTTTCTCCCTCTGCTACCTCTTTTTGAATTGGCTGAATATACTGTATGGTTACCTGGCTGCCATGTTATACTCAAGATTTTGATATGGACAAAAAGGAAACATGTTATATATAAAAGCAAGAATTTATTGGTAGTGCAGTTGACATCTTAACAGTCTAATCTAATTATTATGGAAAAAAGAAAACAAACAAAAACCACTTTATATAGAAAAAATCTCAATAATTTGGTTAAAATAGCCATAGACATCCTTCTTAGTTTCTACCACCTTTTCTTGTGTTATGCACACAGTTTGAATGAGGCTATGGGATATTGTATCTTTCAGGACAGACCGAACTGCTACTGATTCTTGGCTTTTCTACATTTATTCCTTGCTTGATTTATGTGATGAGGTTGGGTTCTAGGCTTTCCTGTGTGTAGCCTAAGGATACTGACCTGATTTCTTTGGTGGAGAGTCAGGACCCATTCTCAGTACTTGGCCCAGTTATATCCATGTTCTTATATGTTGTGGCACCATGATTAGGAAAGAGTTTCAATCAATTTATTGCCTCTGGGTTACTCAAGCACTTCAGGCCCCTTGAACTCTGTACAAGGATGTACTGCTGGAGTAATTTCCACTTGTTCTCATGCTATCCTTCACCAATTTCACAGACATTGATTTGTTAAATCCGATATCAATCCATTTTCTTGTAAAAATGGCACAAACAAGTAATTTTTTCTTTTTCTTCTGGCAGATTGTTAGCATTAGGCTGTACAGAAAATGTTCCAGTTCTTCTGAGGCCTCCTTGTTCCATAACTGATGTGATGGGGGCACTGGGCCGACTTCCCCAATTTGCTACACTGATCTATATCAAGTGATCTGCTCAGACAATCTCAGCTAAATGCAATCACCTCTACTAAAAGTACTGTTCAAGTATATACTGTCTTTGCCTTTGAGTACCCTTTGCAATCTTTGCCTTTTTTTTTTTTTAAATAGAGATGTCATCTGACTCTGCAGTTTATTAACATCTGCTATGACAATGGATAGCTGAGCACTGTTTTATAACAACTGAAGTTTCAGTCCTCAGAATGATCCCCTTGAATTGAAAAAGCCATTCTTGGTTCTTGCTTTAGTCACAAAATTAAAAGTGTGTTTAAACAGACGAGTTAATGTTATGTAGGATTTCTTGAATTTCCAAGAAAATAAAAATAATGTTATTGAAAATGGAATTGCATACAGTTGCCTGGCTTTGTCAGACTTTTCAAGGATTGACCACTTTGGAAATTCATGAATTCATGCTCCTTCATGCAGACTTAATTGATTACTCTTTTTTTTTTTTTCCCCCTGAATAATGCTATTGAGTTTTATGGGCTATTTAATCCAAAACATACCCACAAGTTTACATTCACTACAATCACAAGGTTCTTAAACTAACTTTTCCAGAGATCCAATGCACACATGGAATCAAATTCAATCAGGATGCAGAATGCCTTAAAATGTGTCCCATTTAAATTCTTCTGTTTACACAGAGGCTGAATTTGATCAAGTCTCTAGCAAACAACTAAATAATTCAGTCCAGTGGCAGTCTTACTTCACATGACTTGTACATCTGTCTTGATTGTGAATATAGCTGTTTTTTCAGGAATTGGGCTTTGCTTTGATGAAATGTGTCTGGAAAAACAATTTTTAATACATTCAGTAAATAATACTTTGTTTGTCAGTCCAACCCACATGTTTTTCCATCTCTATAGAACCTCTTTGTTTTAGATACAGATGACTAAATAATTCAGTCCAGTGGAACCAGGACTATTTCACTTTGAAATTACAGCTGCTTGGAGTAGGAGAAGAGTGTCTTGTCCTCTCCTCCTGGTGATGAGGAGGATCTCTCTCTGATGGATGGCATTTGAAAAACAAACAAAAGGGATAGATGGATAATTTGGGAGTCTTACAGCTCCACTTTTGAAAAATACTGTAGAACTTCTTTGTACAGCTACACAGTGTAGAATTGTTTAAGCTCCATTACATCATGGTGTGTTGCATTGTGAAATGAAGTGATTGCAATGTGATTGGAGCAGCTGATATATTTCAAAACACTTGACAAAAGGGGAAGTGTAGTGGAAAATCAAACAGATATATATGGATAGCAGAAGTGATCAGAACAAGTTTTGAACATAATCATCTTTGCTATCCCTTCCATAAATGTAATGGCTTTGTAATAGCAGCTTGGTTTGGATTCATGATGGTATAGATCTTCTCTCTTTCAGTTTCTCAGAAACCTTAAAGAAAACAATGGTGGGATTTAGTCATGAATTTTGTTTAGTCATGAATTTGAAGCCCTCATTTGCTGCTGCTTTTCATTTAATTGATTGTAATTGTTTCTAGTCAAGTTGGATAATAAAGCAAGCATCAACAGAAGTTTTCATCTCTATTTCAATCCTAGAATCTTCTCAACTCTTATCCTCCAGATTATCTGGGCCAAATGCAGCTGCCCCTCACACATTACAAAGTCTTGGATTTCTTCCAATCTTAATGCAAGCAGTATAGATATGATGACATTTATTTTGATGGATAGTGTCCTTGAGGATATAGGCAAGAATGAAATGTCAGTGCTAGTATTTTTGAGTCTGCTAGGGATCTCTGAAACTTTCATGCAAAAGAATCTACTGATATGTTGGTGTGACTTATCACAAGTGTCTAGAGTTAGATAAAGTAAAATCACTCACTGTTAGCCAATAAAAGTTGCTGGAGCATAATGAGTCTCTTCTTTCCACAGTGGATGTTCCTAACTTTAAGGTTAGTTCTGTCTCCTCCCTGATTGAACGTGTACCTGAGGCCACTGGGACAGCTTTAATGATCAAAGCGTAAAAAAAGAGTAAGGTGACCAGTCAATGAGTTGACAGCTGGAGAATGTACTTCGTAAATCAGGATTACAGATAGTCTTATTTCCTTTTCTAGCCTTCTTAATAATTGCTGAAGCTATGCATAGATGAATGAATGTAGCAGGGAAAAAGTAACACAGTGGTAAAGAAAACATATAATAGCCTATGTTTTCAAGCAAGTCCTCCACAAAATAAGGAATAAGGAATAGAGCCAACACAAAATATAGACGATGAATTTGTTTGTGGGTTGTTGTTTTCTTTATTTTTCAAATTCCATAATGCTGGAGCTAAGTAAGCACCTCTATTATCTGCTTTGGTGATGCACCATTAAGGCGAATCTTTACTGATCTCCAAATCATGATGGCAAGTGCTGTTGTTAGTGGAATTGTGGGTGCTTCTCACGTTAACAAGGGACTCACACTCTTCTAATTATCGTCACAGAATCATGTGCTAATCTCCTTAGGGCCTAGAAGACCCTTTTTTTGGATCTGTAGCTAGCTCATATGAGTAGAGTGCTGTCAAGATGAATTTCTGTGTTTTGTTCTTCATAAGAACAGTCTGTGTACCTCAGATGATGTACACACATTTACTTCTACTGGTGCTGCAATATACTTTCAAGATATGAATTTCTACTGTATCACATATATAGCATGACATATAGCATTTTTTTGCATGATGTGAATGTGGATTATATCATTCATCCATTAAAATTAGAACCAAGCTTTCAGGTTTGTCATCTGCACAATAGCCCTCATTCACTTTGCTTCATCAGGCCACAATCCAAGTCTCCCTTTACTTTTACTCAAACACATTTTTCCATTTGACTTGTTATACTCTGAACATTTCCTCTCAGGAATGCATTAATTCTGAATATCCTTGTGATTGTCTGTTGCATGCTTTGCCCTTTCTTCTCCAGTCCTACAAGTTAGGCTACAGATCTTTCTTTGCATGTAGAATTTATTCAGTTCCCCACATTCTGGGATTTAGTCCCAGGAATATGAAATGTCTTCTACTTGTCTAAGAAAATGTGCTACATTTGACCCAGGGGGGCATTATACATTTATGGTGCTATATAAAGCTTCATCTTGTAATAAGCTAATATAATATTACTACGAGGTCAGCTTTATGGATCTCATGTAAGATGAATTTCCTTTCGTAGTTTAGTACCAGTGTATTGAGTTTACATGGCAAGGTTTGGTAGCAGGGAGGCTGCAGGGATGGCCTCTATGAGCAGAGGCCAGCAGCTGCCCCGTGTCAGATCAGAGCCAGCTCCAGCTGCTCCAAAGGGGACCCGCCACGGCTACAGCTGAGCCATGAGTGATGTTGGATGTGCTCTGGGAGAGCAGATTTAAGAATGGGACAAACCGCTGTGCAACAACAGCTGAGAGAGAAGAGTGAGAGAATGTGAGAGAACAGCCCTCTATAAGGAGAATAGGAGATGCACTGGGAGTGGAGCAGAAGTTCCCTGCAGCCCACGAGAGGCCCATAGAGGAGCAGGCTGTCCTCCTGCAGCCTTTGGACACTATGCAGAGCAGATTTCTTTGTGCAGCCATTGGGGGAGTTCATGGTGCAGCAGGTGGATGTGGCCTGAAGGAGGCTGCAGGCCCTGAGCTGGAACTGCAGCCCATGGAGAAGAGCCTGTTGTGGGCCAGGATGTTTGGAGGAGCTGCTGCTTGTAGGGTCCTGTGCTGGATCAGTGCACTTCTGAAGGGCAGGCCCCATGATATGGACCCATGTTTGGTGCTTGAAGAGCTGCATCCTGTGGGAAGCCCACACAGGATCAGTTCAGGAAGGACAGCATCCCATGAGAGGGAACCCACGTGGAGCAGGGGAAAAGTGTAACTATGAAGGAGCAGTAGCGAGAAAGTAAGTACTGCCCACAACTCCATTCCCTATCCCTCTGCACTGCTTTTGGTGGGAAGGAGGTAGAAAAAGTGAAGGTTTGAAGAAGAGTATGGGAAGAAGGTGGTTAGGAGGAAAGGTGTTTTTAGTTTGTTTATAGTTCTTGCTGCTTTACTCTTATTAATTGGCAATAAACTAAAATAGTCTTTCCCAAGCTGAATCTGTTTCGCCTGTGAGGGTAACTGGTGAGCGATCCACTCTGTCTTTATCTCAACTCCTGAGTTTTTCTCATCTTATTTTCTACCTCTGTCCTGCTGAGGAGGAGGAGTGAGACAGTGGTTTCATGAGGCACTGGTCACCAGCCAAGGTCAATCCACCAAAATCAGATTGCAGTTTTCTGTATAGCTGTGTGAAAATACAAAGAACTTTATAGACAAGAATATACGTCTTTTATACTCATGTAGCTATTGACATCTTCAGTTTATCCTTTCACCTCTCCATCCAACTTTGTTTCCCATGTCCTCTCTGAAATTCCATCTAGAGCTCTCTTTTCATGTTTTTCACTATGAAATCTATGAAACTGCATACATCTACTTTGTGATTCCTGTGCAGTTCATCAGTACAGAGCTTTCACTGGAAAAGGTTGGGGATGAAAGGATAGAGCACAGCCCTGCTGAAAAGGACTTGGGGGTACTGGTGGATGGCAAGCTGGATATGAGCCAGCAATGTGCCCTGGCAGCCCAGAAAGCCAACTGTATCCTGGGCTGCATCAAAAGAAGCATGGCCAGGAGGTTGAGGGAGGTGATCCTACCCCTCTACTCTGCACTGGTGAGACCTAACCTGGAGTGCTGCATCCAGGTGTGGAGTCCTCAGTACAGGAGAGACATGGACCTGTTGGAGTGCGTCCAGAGGAGGACCACAAAAATGGTCCAAGGGATGCAACATCTTCCCTATGAGGACAAGCTGAGAGAGCTGGAGCTGTTCAGCCTGGAGAAGAGAAGGCTCCAAGGTGACCTGATAGCAGCCTTTCAGTATCTAAAGGGGGGCTACCAGAAAGAGGGTGACAGGCTCTTTAGCAGGGTCTGTGGGGATAGGATGAGGGGAAATGGTTTCAAAGTAAAATAGAGGAGATTTAGATTGGATATAAGAAAAAAATGTTTTACAATAAGGGTAGTGAAGCACTGGAACAGGTTGCCCAGAGGTGTGTTGGAAACCCCGTCCCTGGAAACATTCAAGGTCAGGCTGGACCACACTCTGAGCAACCTGATCTAGCTGTAGATGTCTCAGTACATTGCAGGGGAGTTGGACTAGATGACATTTAAAGGTCCCTTCCAACTCTGAGGATGCTATGATTCTGTGAATCTTGGAAAGCTCAATACAGAGGAAATTTGTAAAAGGAATATCAGCAAGTAGCAAATTGAGTGAAGTTAGCAGAATAAAACTCAAGTGCCATGTCAATATTTAACATTGTCTCATCAAAAAAATTTGACAATCCTATCCATGTCAGTCTTATCAGTGACTCAAACTAACTGTGATGGATGTGCATTTTCATTTTATGATTTTGTCATGCTTCAGGGTGACACCTTGGCTTAATTATTCCAATGCATGTTGCTGATAGAGCAAATTTTGCACAGCAGCATGTAGAGGGTTCTTCAGTCAATATTATACGTCTTTTTGTAACTTTCCTTCTGAGTGATTCTCTGTGGCAAGCTAAGATTTCCAGAATCTTCTGGAAATATTTATTTATGAAAGACTAATTATATAGAAGGCAAAAATTTAAGTATTAAAAATGTTTTAAAAAGAAAGTGTGTCTTATACAATATTTGTCAAGGTCAAAAATAAATGATGCAATTTTTTCTCTGCATTATGGGTTTTCATGTCTGGCTTTCAGAAAATTAATGCCCTCTGCCTTTTACTATTCTATAATTAACCAGTACTGAAGTGCTTGCAAATAATAGATTTTATTTTTTCCAAATTGCAAAACCTAGACTATCAACACTAAAACTTCAGACAAGAGCAGTAAACATAAAGTAACTGAACTGCCAAGCTAAATGAATTTGGTCTCATGCTTAATAACGATCTTATGCCAAAGCTAACAAATTCGTGTAGATCCTTTGTTGTTTAGTTTTCTGTGTAATACGGTGCTAACTCATACTTTTCTACCTCATAACAGTGTTTGTGGATAAATACACTTAAAAAGAATGACTTGCTCAGGAAGTAGTCTTTTCTAATGTGTGAGTAAATGGGGGTAAAATAGTCAAAGGAGCCAGAAGGAAAGGGTACTTGTTAAAGAACAAATAATACAAAGAGGAAGCACTTGTTCTGCTCCTTCATTTTTAGTGACAGAACAGGGAAGAAGAGTTTCAGTGAAATAGGAATCTTGTTGTTCTGGAAACTCACAAAGTTTAGGTACGGCTCCTAAGTTTGGTGTCAAAAATGATTCCTTCGAGTGACCTCTGTGTTAGCTGTCATGGATCTGATCTCAGTCTCATGAGTGCTTAGAAATCCTGGATTGAAACAATATCATAAAATTTGAATGTAAATATAACCTGACAGTGTTGAGGAAGCCTATTTGCATGGTATCAAAGATGGCTGGAGGAGGGAAGAAGTAGGAAGAGGGGAGGAGGAGAAGACTTGAGAATTCGTGTCATGGTGTGAAGGGTTAGGAGAAAGGCAAAACTGACCTGGTTCTGCCTCTACTGTGCAATGTTGGCATGTGATAAGCACACTAGATAGGAAATGAGGAGCTTTGTTTCAACAAATAAGTGGACGCGTTCATCTGTGAGAGGCAATATGTAATAAACTGTTATCTCAACCTAGAGAAAATGGCCTCATTTCACAATAAGTAGTCATCCAAATTGTCAAAATCTAAAATGTCACTGTTTTCCGTTAGCTGTTTTTATGGCCTCCCCTAAGCTCTATTTCTCCATCCGGTCAAGTCAAGAGCCAAATTCTGACTGACTTTAATAGAAGCAGAATTAGGCTCATATTGAATTTTTGGAACAATGTTAACATTGCTGTCAGAAATATTATGAGTTCCACCATCATGCTTTCCCCTGACATCTGCCTGTTTCAAGGTATAAATGAACTAACACACAAGGCACACTTGAGGAAATTTTTACATCTGCCTGTCTTGGCAGCTAAGAGAGATGTTGTAAAACACTGGAAGGCTGACAAACCCTTCTGCTTTCTAAAGTTAGATTGCAAATGTTTTCAGTTTAGCCTCATTAAAATAGGAATAATAGTAAAGAGATGAACAGAATTTAGATTTCTTTTTGATCCAAAACTGTTCAAGAAGACAGAACAAAAACTTCCTCTGAAGACCTGTAAAAGGCTAAAAGTATGAGTTTATTTCTATTTACACAGTGAAATTATGGGAAAAAAGCATCTACTTGATGCTTTGGTAAAACTGCCCTTTCTTTTAAAACAATAGTTTTAATGTGTGAAAATTTTTTTTCCACTTTAAAATCATTCTACAATGTTACCATTACTCCATACTTTCTACATTTCTGAGCCTTTATTTTTTATATCTGATTCTAGTACTTTGTATGCAGACATAATAATTCTGTGTCCTGTGTTGTTTGAATAATATGTAGCAGATGTCTGTTTTGCTTTTACTGTTGTACAAATCAATATATTTTCTTAAGTGAAGAAGAGAGGGGAAAAAAATAGGTCATCCTAGATACTGTTAGACAAACAGAGTTTGTGTTGTCTGAAATAAAAATGCAAAAAAAATAAAATAAAAAATCCCCTAACCAACCACCACCACCAACAAAACAACCAAAAATCACAAGCCCTTTCCCCTGAATGGTCAGAAAAGACTTAATTTTTAAAAATACCTGTAATACTTAGCCAGTAATTTATGGCTCATTAAATCACTTAAGCAACTTGCTCCAGACTTTCCAAAGGTACTCCGTTCTTGACCACAGCCAAGAATAAGCTATTTTTAATTTAGATTGAGCTTCGGTTTCATTTTCATCAATGTTAACAACTGCACGTCCTTTCCATGCAAGGTACTTTTACAAGAAGTGAATAAGAGCTGTTTCTACTGCTGTAGGGCCTAACAATCCAAAGATACCATGTACTTTCTGTAAATGACGAACTACTTCACCTTCTTCTGGATTTGCAGTGAACAGGAATTGAGAACATTGATTATCTTGCAAGATGTACTGAACAGCTTTCAGGTCATGGGATGAAATTCTTCCAAAATCTCCACTGCTACAGACTGTACTCTGGCTGAAATATTAGTAGACATGGTGTAGCATTTTCTTACCAAGATGATTTTCTATTGTTTGGAGAGAATTCAAGTGTGCATTTGTCTTAGTTTCTAACAGAAGTTACTTTTCTCACAGTGTCTGGTATGAAGCTATGTTTTGGTCTCAGAAGAAAAACAAAACTGATAACATCCTGGCAGTGTTGAACAGAGCCAAGAATGTGTTCAGTNTTTTTTTTTTTTTTTTTTAATTCCTAGCGAAAAGACTAGTAGGTGCAGTGAGATTAAATTGCAGCATCATTGCTCTGTTTCTTATGAAAACCTGTAGTATGTGGCTGTTCCTCTCAAGATCAAAAATGAATGAGATAGATAGATATTCAGTAGAAAGGACCTGGTGATGGAGATGTGAATTACTTTGCCCAAGCTCTTCCAATGACAGGGTCTCCTGGGCCATAACTAGTGTTTATCTACTTCTTGCAGCTTTGTTCTAGGTTTTTTTATAATTTCGGTTTTTATAAAGGATGATGTACAGACATGGTACAATGTACATATTATGTTTAATGATGTTCTTCTGCACAGTTTTGTTTATACTGTTCTTTTTCCCACATTTGATACTGAACCTGGATTTGGAAGATGGTATTGCACAATGCAAATTAGTTGATGTTGGTCTGGTTGCTTAATTTTCTGTAGAAATTTCAGTTACAGTAGCACAGAGACTGAACTAATGTTAGATATAATGCACTAAGATCTACTGAAATTACTTTAAAGAAGGTGAAACCTGAGTTTTTCTAGCCACATCTACCAAAGTAGTTAACTATATGGTTTTATGATGCATTTTTATTAACGTACCTAAACCATACTCCATTTCAAAATGTGCATGTAGACTGCCCTGTGGAACAGAAATGAGACTATTGAGAAAGAAGATTGTGCATAGGTATCATATCTAAGTACTGATGATATAAGCATTCAGAAAGGAGGTAGGCAGAGAATGAAGAAGTAAGAGAAGGTTGCAGAGCCAACTAGTTACGAACACCAACCTGGTAGCTTTCTATGATGTCATCACTGGCTGGGTAGATGGGGGGAGTGCAGTGGATGTTGTCTACCTTGACTTCAAGCAAGGCTTTTGATACTGTCTCCTACAACATCCTTATAATGAAGCTCAGAAAGTGCAGGATAGATGAATGAACAGTGAGGTGGATTGAGAACTGGCTGACTGGCAGAGCTCAGAGAGTCGCGATCAGTGGCACAGAGTGTAGTTGGAGGTAGTGTTTCCCAGGTGTCAGTGCTGGGTCCGGTCTTTTTCAACATCTTCATCGATGACCTGAGTGAAGGGATAATGTCCACCCTTCGCAAGTTTGCTGACGATACAAAGCTGGGAGGAATGGCTGACATGCCAGAAGGCTGTGCTGCCATTCAGCGAGCCCTGGACAGGCTGGAGAGTTGGGCAGAGAGGAAGCAGATGAGTTTTAACAAAAGCAAGTGTAGAGTCTTGCACCTGGGGAGAAATGACCACGTGCATCAGTACAGGCTGGGGAGGAGCTCTGTGGAGAAGGACCTGGTTGTCCAGGTGGACAATAGGTTGGCCATGAGCCAGCAGTGTGCCCTGGTAGCCAAGAAGGCCAATGGGATCCTGGGGTGCATTGAAAAAAGCGTGCCCAGCAGGTTGAGGGAGGTGATTCTCTCCCTTTACTCTGCCCTGGTGAGGCCTCACCCGGAGTACTGTGTCCACTTCTGGGCTCCTCAGTACAAAAAAGGTAGAGATGTCCTGGAAAGAGTCCAGAGAAGAGCAACAAAGATGATAAAAGGCCTGGAGCATCTCCCTTATGAGGAGAGGCTGAGTGAGTTGGATCTGTTCAGCCTGGAGAAGACTGAGAGGGGATCTTGTCAATGTTTATAAATATCTGAAGTGCGAGAGGCAAAGGGATGAGGACAGACTCTCTTCAGTGGTTTGTGGTGATAGGACAAGGGGCAACATAGGAAGTTCTGCACGAATATGTGTAAGAACTTCTTCATGGTGTGGGTGATGGAGCACTGGAACAGGCTGCCCAGGGAGGTTGTGGAGTCTCCTTCTGTGGGAGATACTCAAGACTCATCTGGATGCCTACCTGTGTGACCTGCTGTAGGGAACCTGCTTTGGCAGAGGGGTTGGACTCGATCTCTAGAGGTCCCTTCCAACCCCTGTAATTCTGTGGTTCTGTAATATAATAAAAAAATAGACATTCATTCTTGTTTTCACTACTATTATGCATGTTAACCCTGTTGATATATTGCTTTTCTGATTGGCATCTCATGAATGGCTTATAATCAAGTTTAAAAGACAACTGCAACAAAAGTGGCACTGCGTGAAATGTAATTTACTTCAGGGAAGGCAAGGAGAACAAGCAACTGAGGGATTCTAGGAGATGCTTATAAGAAATTGTCTAAAAGACACCAATGGAGTACTTCTGCACTTCATTGTGTGTCTATGATGTTTCAGGTGGCTGTTAACCAAGAGGTTTAAACATGGAACATAGTTCCGCAAGAAAAACTAGTGCACTCTGATTGTGTTGTTCTTGAACGAATATCTTGACAAATACTATGATACTAGCACAGTGGGGTTTATATACTGCTAGAGCTAATGGTCACAGAAGTATGTGAGATGGAGTCTCCTTGAGTTAAGATTAATGTTCTCTCTCAACTTTTCAAATTCCTACTTCCATCTTAGTCCAAACCAGCTATGATCTGTTGTTTGTCAGATATATCTCAATTTCATTATTTTTATCAAGCTTCCTCAGACCAATAAATACAAGCTGTAAGAGGTCCAGGAATAAATACTGGGAGCTCAGACATGAAATATTCACTGATCCTGTAATTAATATGGTCATTTTTCAGATGTATGTTGAAATTCTTCCCTATATCTTACAAAACTGGACAATGCATCATTTCTTATATCCCTGGGTTCTATGCTAATGATTCAGTTATTAATGATCCTGGAATAAGTGAGGTTCTGTTTTAAAATGACCTTTTCCTATTGTTGTGCAAAACAGTAATTTTCAATTTTCCATTCTGAAGGGAAGCTATTCCTTCTCAACTCCAACTACCAGTTCATCTGTACCTTTGAGATCAGAATATGATACTAATTCTGATGTAATTACAAAAGATGTGGATAATTTGCATTCAGAGAGCATATTGCTTGTAGGACAAGCATATGTGTGCTTCCAGCTACGTGAGTAAAGCTAGGAGACTGAGTACCTGTAGAAGGTAATGGAGCTGGAGAGGGCTCCATGGACTCAGATATTGTAGGGAGACTGTTGATCACAGCTTGACTGAGAATG
The DNA here is from genome assembly GCA_013396635.1 of Penelope pileata. Lineage (NCBI taxonomy): Eukaryota > Metazoa > Chordata > Aves > Galliformes > Cracidae > Penelope > Penelope pileata. Next base: position 4,209 of record WBMW01000546.1, on the reverse strand, counting down.
TGGTGGAGGGGTGTGTCTGGCCTGAGGAGCACAGCCAGACTGTTATCACCTGTGCTCCCCTGCCACCAGAAAGAGTGGGCCCTTGGTGGGATTGCCTAGGGCTCATGTAAGGGCCCCAGCTGGGACAAGCAACAGCATAAGAAAGAGGAGCTCAGAAAAAGGAGAGTACATGGAAGCACCTTTCCCTCTCTGGACAAGGGTGTAGTCATGTGAGTTTGGACATTTTTGGTACAGATCTAGAGGAGACAGCAGCGAGCATGGAGGATAATGGTGCAGTGGAGTAAAAATCAATCAGTTTAAAAGGCCTGACAGGAAAGTGGGGAGAAAATAACTGTATCACAGATACAACTTCATGTTAAGTCAAGTATGTGCCAGCTTAAGCTGCTGGCAAGGATGACAAACAGCTGCCTCAGTCACTAGCAGTAACTGTAACGTGCTACTGTTAAGCCAGCTATAAATCACAAATAGGGTTGTGTGGTTACCCCAGTCTTCTACTGTAACTAACAGCCAAAGTGTTATTTGAAGTCTGTATTTGTTAATTATTGACAGATCTTTCTTAAGAAGACTACGTATGTGCCAACGGACAGCAAATTTTGGAAAGTTTCTCTTCTATTGAGAAATCTTTTTAGAGAACAGTAGTAGTGTCAAATTAGAGTTTTCTTTTCATAGAAAACCTTTGGTAAAGGACCATGAAATGTGACACAACACAATTTTGGAATATTCATTTTAATAAAATACAAAGCCTTGCATTAAGAATATTTTCAGGTTTTAAAATAGTAAAATAGAATCTTAATATACATACCTGGTCTAAAATCTTTCAAAAGGTAGTAAAATATAGTGATGGAGAACTGAAGAGAGAGAGAGAGAGAGCTTCTAAGACTTTCCAATGCATTTTTGCCAAATTTAACACAATAGTTTCATCTGACTGGGAGTAAGACCTGAAAATTCATAATGCCCTGAACGTAACTGGGTTCAACCAGAGTTTACAGTATGGATTATTTTATGTTTATTTTTAATGTAAATGCTTAGTCTCATGTTAATCCCATAAAGGTCTAAGGCTTGTTGAAAATCTGTATTACTGATCCAGAAAGCTTCTCGATAAACCCTCTTAAAATTCTTAGATAAAAATTCTGAGCCACAATAAAGTGCTGGATTAAGAAATTGCAGTGTCATCTGAAATTATTGATGAAGTATAAATTCTTAATTCTTATTCTTCGTATTTGCCACCACATTATTTTCCGAATACTGAGAAGCAATACTTACTACATACTTCTATGCATTTCATGTTTCTGTTGACAGTTTTACCATTTGCCATTATTGTAATATATTTTCTTACATCTTCCAAAATTAACAGCCAGATACTTTATCTTTTGTGGTTCTGTTTCTCTAGTTTTTAATTTGTACTCACTGATATAAAATTCCAGTCCTTCATTTACTGTATGATAATTTTATTATTTTTAATTTCTGTTCTTTATAATCCTCTGGAAACTTTTATTAGTCAATACAATCACTAATGTTTCTTAATGACAGATTTTTGAAATATGTCATATAATAATTGTAGTTGGAATTCACATTTTTCTCTTTATATGATTTTGTGGTTCAACTCATAATTTAATTTTAAACTTTTGAAAATGCTATTTTTTAAGCACCAAACATACATAAAGCCTTTTTACGTCTTATACTATTTGCACATAGCAAATATATTCAAGTCAACACTGGCAACTGAATAATTTTAGGAGGACCCAGGAAACAGGCCATTCAGTCTCACCTCCATCCCTGGGAAGGTGATGTAACAAATTTTGGATGTTATCTCTGAGCAAGTGAAAGAAGGAAGATTATTAGGTGTAGTCAACATGGATTCACCAAGATGAAATCATGCTTGATCAATCTGGTAGTCTTCAATGATGTCATGACTGAGTGGATGAGGGGAGGGAGAGCAATGGGTGCTGTCTACTGTGAGTTCAGCAAGACTTTTAACACTGTCTCCCATAACATCCCCATAGGTAAACTTAGGAAGTGTGGGATAGATGAGTGGACAGCGAGGCAGATTTGAGAACTGGCTAACTGGCAGAGCACAGAGGATTGTGATCAGCAGTGCAGAGTCTAGCTGGAGGCCTGTAGTTAGTGATGTTCCACAGGGGTAGTTACTAGATCCAGTCTTGTTTAACATCTTCGTCAATGACCTGGGTGAAGGGATAGAGCACATTCTCAGCAAGTTTGCTGGTGATATAAATCTAAGAGCAGTGGCTAACACACCAGAAGGCTGTGCTGCAGTTCAGTGAGGCCTGAACAGGCTGGAAAGTTGGGAGGAGAGGAACCTTATGAGGTTCAATAAGGGTGAGTGTAGTGTCCTACAACTGGGGAGGGATAGGTGTGCTCATCAGTTAGGAGATGACCTGCTGGGAAGGAGCTCTGTAGAGAAGGACCTAGGTTTTCTGGTGGACAACAGGTTGACCATGAGCCAGCAGTGTGCTCTTGTGGCCAAGAAGGCCAATGGTGTCCTGAGGAAATTAAAAAGAGTGTGACCAGGAGGTCAAGGGAGGTTATACTACCCATCTACTCTGCCCTGCCGAGTAGATGGGTAGTATATCTGGACATATCTGGGTAGCACATCTGGAACGCCATGTTCAGTTCTGGGCTTCTCAGTTCAAAAAACATAAAGCTGCACCAAGGTTGGTATAGACTGGATATTAGGAAAAATTTCTTTACTGTGGGAGTGGTCAAACACTGTAACAGGCTTCCTAGAGAGGTAATTGATAGCTCATGCCTGTCAGTGTTTAAAAGGCATTTTAATAATGCCTTCAAGAATATGCATTAATTTTTGGTTAGCCTTGAAGTGGTCAAGGAGTTGAACCAGATGGTCTTTGAAGGTCCCTTTTCAACTGAACTATTCTAAATGCCCAAGATACTAGACCAGCAAGCTTTATTTCAGAAGGGTGGCTACTAAGCGTTGTATTTACCATTACTGATAGAAGCAGGGATGTAGGAACTATTTACCCATGGAAGCATCTGGGAAATTCTGGGAAATATTTCCACATCACTATTTTCCTTTTAAATACACCACAGTAACCCTTATACTAGAATATCACTAGCTCCTAAATGGTAGCTGTTAAAAAACAAAAAACTTGTTAGAGATTATAAATAAACTTGTAGTAAATGTGAATCATGCTTCAAATTTATTTCTGCTCACCTTTTATTGTAAAGAATTAGTGATGCCATAAAAAGAAAAGTATTAGTGTGTTGCAGTTTTACGTGACAGCTTCAACAGCAAAACTAACTGCAAGAGGTGTTCAGCAAACTATCAGACAGTATTACAGGGTTTTTTTTGCATATAATATAAAACAAAATGGCAAAGCACTTAAACAGAAAATCAGAGAAACACTCATTATCCTGTGTGGAGGCATTCAGGGCTGCACTGACTTGAAGCAGAGCTGAACTTGCTAATTCCAATATTTCTAAAAAGGTTGATCATCCTGTCACATCTAATTGTATTAGCTGTGATGAGACCTCAAACGAACAACGTTGCCGTTATTTATTGTAGTTCTATGCAGTGCTGTCATGACATACATACCATCCAAAAGGATTGTCCAGAGTTATTTCAGGTTTCAGAAACCTTTTCCAGCCTCTCACGACCCCTGCTTCTTCTGTGGTACCACCTACCAACCACCTTGTCAGGTAGCAGTGACAGTATCATAGAATATCATGAGCTGGAAGGGACCCAGAAGGATCATTGAGTCCAACTCCTGGCTCCACACAGGAGCACCCAAAATTTAAATCTTATGTCTGAGTGTGTTGTCCAAGTGCTTCTTAACACCAGCAGCTTGGGGCCATAACCACTGTCCCATGGAGCCTATGCCAGTGTCTGACTACCCCCTCAGTGAAGAAACTTTTCCTAATACCCAACCTGACCCTCCCTGTTGCAGCTCCATGCCGTTCCCTTGGATCCTGTTGCTATTACCAGAGAGAAGAGATCAGCGCCTGCCCCTCCGCTCCCCTCATGAGGAAGCTGTAGGCCACCATGAAGCCACCCCTCAGCCTCCTCTTCTCTAGGCTGAACAAATCAAGTGAGCTCAGCCACTCCTCATACATCTCGCGCTCTGGACCCTTCACGGTCTTTGTAGCCCTCCTGTGAATGTTCTTTAATAGTTTCATGTCGTCATATTGTGGAACCCAAAACTGCATGCAATGCTTGAGGTGAGGCAGCACCAG
>WBMW01000545.1:862-49379 GCA_013396635.1 Penelope pileata | reverse complement strand
CCTCCTCCTCCTCCTCCTGCCCGCCAGCACCACGCTTTGCTCCTTCGTTTCTAGCCCGGCTTTCAAGGGCAGGGATGGCTGAAGCCTGCTGCTGCCCCGGGTGGTGCTGAATGGTTTGGAAGGACAAGAGGCAAGAGCTTCAAGGTGCACAGGGGGAGATTTGCATTGGATGTTTTAGGAAAAAATTCTTCACTGAAAGTGTTGTGAAGCATTGGGATTGCCCAGGGAAGCAGCTGAGTCCCCATCCCTGGGGGGTATTAAAAGAGGAGGAGATGTGGTGCTTAGGGACATGGTTTAGACTTAGTGCTGGGCTAATGGCTGCACTTGATGACCTCATTCCAACCTGAATGAGTCTTTGGAAGTGCTGCTCGTTGCTGGGGAGATACTGCTGGGGCTGGTTCGGGGTGCACACAGGCGCTGAGGTTCATTGGCTGTTGCTCAGAGTCCTTTTGTGCCAGCAGAATGGATGCCATCTGCAATAAGAGCTGCACACAATGTGATCAGGAGGACTGCTCCCACTAAAGAAGAGGTCCCAGGGGATGTGTAGGACCCAGACGTTATCCCCCTACAGAACAAGGGGTTGCCGCACTCCCTACGGCTGTCACTGCAACAGCTGAGAGCAGTGGGAAGTTCTTTTCATTCTCTGTAAGGCTTATGCCACGACTCCAGGAGATGATGGGTTAAAAGGGTTTCTGATGAAACCAGGACAGAAAAAAGCCCAAAGAAGCTGGGTTTGATCAGGAGAAGCCAGTGTGTCGGTCTTGCTGAGCACACACAGCATGCATCGTGCTGTGGAGAGGCTGCCAGGAGCAGGCCTTGCACCTGAAAGCCTGGAGGTGGCAGGGCTGAGACTTCCTTATCCAGTAAAGTTTTGTTTTTAGAGATGCATACACTTTTTCCTCTGTTAGCAACAGCTGGATCCAAGCTGGCACTGAGTTGCTGCTGCCTGGGAATAATTTTCTCTTAGGGTAAACTGAGGCACGTTGTATTTAAAAGAGCAGCCCTGGTTTCTCACAAGCAGCTCTTGCTGCACGTGTGTTATTTGCTGTGTCTGTGCTGAGCTGCTGGACACAGCCTGCTTTGCTGCTGTGTGCAAGGGACTGATCATCCCTGCACCTCCTCCCGGTGCAGAAATCCCTGCAGGCATCTCCCCTAGCTGGGGGTGTGCTTGGGCTGCCCGAAAAGTTCTCAGAGCAGAAGGTTTGCAGGATGTAAGGTGTGGGAAGCTGCCTGCAGCACAGCAGTTTGGGATGGTGAGTTTTTCCAGACGAGGCTTTTTTTGGGGGAAAAAATATCCAAGAAAACATTTGGAGAAACAAAACCCAGCCTCTCCCCAACCAACAAGCGTGTTCTGTTTGTTGTGTTCATGTTGTGGGATTTGTATTGAAAGGAAGCTGCAAAGGCACAGGTTTTGCAGATAGAGCCCCAGAAGATGAAACTTATAGTTTCAGCAAAAAGACTAAAATAACCTCATGTTTTTCCCTTACTTTTGGCATTCTGGAGACTGAAGAGTCTGTTATTGGCACAACACTACCTGGGCACTGCCAGCCTGGAAAGCAGCACTGGGAGGCAGCTCCATGTTTCTGGGGCCAGCTGGGGTAGGGGGAGAATAATTATAATTCCCTCTATAACTGCACTTTTTCCTCCATTGTGGCATCGTTAGACAGAAAATGTCTTTTTCCTGTGTCTTCTTTAAATCATGGGATGTGAATCATGTTGGGTAAAGGCTCCATTGGCAGTGGGGCTGCAGGAGGGGAGTTAGGAGAGTTTGCAGCTGGAGGCAGGTTCAGTGTTACAGGGTGGGATGGAGAGAGCAGCATGGGGCTGCTGCAGAGTGAGGCTTTGGGGCTCTTTGGAGCCATCCATCAGCCAGCTCTGCTGGGGCACCAGGGAAAGAAACTGTGCAATGCAAATACTGTCTGTGCAAAGCAGAAACTGTGCAATACAAGAATTGTCCATGCAAAGCAGAAACTGAGCAAGGCGGAAACTGTCCATGAAATGCAAAACCTGTCCACGCAAAGCAGAAACTGTCCATGCAAAGCAGAAACTGTCTGTGCGATGCAGAAACTGTCCATGTGATGCAAAATCTATGCAATGCAAAACCTGTCTGCAATGCAAAAATTGCCTCTAACCCAAAGCAGAAACTGTCCATGCAAAGCAGAAACTGTTCATGCAGTGAAGTTTGCTTGCCCAAAGCCCTTCCCAGGAGCTCTCCTGTGCCTCCCAGCCTGAGCCCTGCCCAGGGGACACGGGGGACATCTGCAGGCTGCGATGTGGGTGACTGCAGGTGATGGCAGCGGGGAGCGCGCAGGCGGCTGCAGAACGCCCGCGGCGTTTCGCTGCCGGAGGGCCCCAGGCAGGAGCCAAATTGGGGCTGGATATTGACATTGAAAGTTGGCTTTTTGAAAGGCACAACAGCCTTTGCTTGCTGCAGAGCTAATTATTATGCAAATTCATGCTAATAAACTCTGCCTTGCATGTTGTTCAGAAGCTGCCTTCCCCGGTTAACATACCAGTAATGAGAGGTAGATTTGTAATTCAGATGCCGGTGGTAATATCCTAAATTACTCTGCGCTATAATGGACTTTATTTCTTTCTCCCCTTAGCTCCCCCCCAAGCCCAAATGTCAATGCAAATCAGTTACAGCTTTGCATATTTATTGCAGATGTATTTATTGGTGATACGGAGTGAGACCCTCAGCTAAACCCCCCTGGTCCCACCCCTGCCTTGGGCGCACCCAGCTGCCCTCCAACCTTTTTCAGCCCTGGCTTTTGCCCTGGGTTTGGGAAGGGGACTTTTGTGACTTGTTTCAAGGAGATTTTGGCAGGGGGATGCTGTAGGGAGGGATGAGCTCCGTGCCCCTGACCCCGCAACTCCTGGCTGATGCCTTTTGCTCGAGGAGCAGAGAGCAGTTCCGAAGCGGGGACGGCATATGGTGCTTTTTTTATTTGTTGTTTCCTTACCATCTTTCCGCGTGTGGTTTTAGGTGGCTGCTTATTCCCTGAGTTGGTGGAGATAACCAAGGAAGCGCGGATCAATTCCAGACTCAGCTAGGATTTAGGCCTAAAGCTAGTGAGCTGGGGCTTAGATTAGATGGCATCAGCCCTCTGTAATCTGTTTCTGTAAGATTTTGGCCCAACTTTGTCATCTTAATCAATGGAAAATCATGCAAGTCAGCTGCGCTTGACGTTTCAGCTACTGCTGGGCTGCTTCTGAGCCAGAAATACCCTTCTGTTACTCAGCATCCCGTGTACCCAAAATGTGAGCGCCGGTTCCAGTCTGCAACTACGAGCCCGTGCTCAGCAAACCCTCGTGTGGGGCCATATGACAGGGAATGGGAAGCATCCCCATCCCTGCAGCTCTGACTTAGACAGCTGCCACCCTCAGATCTGCTCGCTTTAAAGTGGAAGGAGAGATGCCACTCATCGGTGCCCCAGGGGTGTTTTGCTTTCATTTGGAGCAGTTGGGGAACACTGCCAAAAGAGAAAAGGAAAAAAAAAAGCCAACAAATTCTATTCGTGTTTTGTGTTTCTTGGCTTTCTGGCTTTATAGCTTTTGCGAGAAATAAAAAGGAAAAAACAGGATTAACAGGAGCGATGTGCTGAGCTGGTGTAAGCGACTGCAAAAGGGAAATCTAGAAAAGGGAAATCTAGAAAAGGGAAATCTAGAGATGTTGTGTGATGGGGTTGGTGCACCCAGGGGCAGCTCCCCAGCAGCTGCTGCCCTGCAGGGCCCGGGCACCCCAACTCCCCAGCACAGCCTGTGTGCAGGCAAAGAGGGCAAATTGCAGTGCTCCCAGACACATGCGTGTTGGAAGTGCTTGTTTTGTGCTTATTTCTACTCTGTTTATGCAACAGCAATTTAGTGAAGGGATGAAATTATGTGTTAATTGGCTGAGAGCCCTTCACCTCACCCTTCTTTAGGAGTAAGCCCTGCATCCTGCAAGAACTCCATCACAGCGTTTGGTTGGTGCTGACGGGATGCTGTCAGGACCTAAAGATGCTGGCTATGAAGATGTGGAGGTCCTGGCAGCTAAATATCAGCTGGTTTCTCCCCCTGGCCCTTCCCCTGGGCATCCTCTGTGCTCCCACTGTCACTGTTTCCCCTGGGACAGAGGAGCAGGGGCTGCTTCAGGGTGTAGTAGCAGTGTCCTGGTGGGTCTAAGCCTGGTGCGGGCTCTGGGGTGTGTGTTTTTTTCCCATTCTTATTACTTCACTGCAGAAGAGATGAGAATATTCACAGCTCTCCAAACCCTTTGCCTCAGTATAGACAAATTGTCTCTGGGGGGACCAGGGAGGATGCTGAGAGATCTGGGCACAGGAAGAGCAGTGCTGTGTTCCTGCTCGAGTCAAGTGCGGAGATTTTTGAAACCTTTGGACATTTTACTTTTTGCTTCCAGCTCCGGGAGCACAGAGCTGTGGGCTGGCTGCCTGACACGCCGTGTGTGTTCTGAGCGACCTCAGGGAGGCTTTTGCAATTATTTCTCAAAAAGACCAGCCTAAAATTATCAAAATTACACCTTCCAGCCTCAAAATATTGTTGAGTCACCGAGGAGCACTGGGGTGCGGAGCCAGAGCAGTGTGTGCAGCCTGCAGTGGGCAATGGCAGCCACAGAGAGCAGCCTGGGGGGCTGAGCATCACCCCCAGCCCCTATGGCCCTCCCACGGCCGCAGCTGCCCCCCAGCCCCTCGCAGCCCCCCACACCCCGCTCCGTGCCCGCAGCGGTGTCTCGGGGACGCGCAGGGGCCGTGCCCGGCCCGGCTGCAGGTGCAGTGCCGCAGCTCCTCCACACGGTGCTGACAAAACTCCACGGCTCATCTCTCCCAGCCTCAGGTTCACGTCGTCCCGATCAGCGGTGATGCTGCAGTTCCCCATCCCACAGGTTGGTGGTGGCAAAAGGCCAGCAGTGTCCCCAGGGCGGTGCTACCCATGGCTCCAGTGATGCAGGACAGAGCCAGAGATGCTCGTTGGGCTTTAGGTTTGGGGACCCCAGGTGAAGTGCTGCTCCCATTGCACAGGTTGCTCTCCAGCAACGAGCACCCCACCCTGCAGCATCAGAGTGGCCAGGACAGCATGGAGTGTGTTTTCATGTTTGGAGTAGGAAGGTGAGGCTGGAAGTGATGCTGGAAGTGATGCTGGAAGCTGTGGGTGGGAGCAGGGTGCAGCCCAAGGTTGGCCCATGTGCTGCAGGCTCTGGGCAGACATGGAGGCAGCACTTCCCCAAAAATGTCAGTGGCTGAGATGGGTAAGATCTCACCTAGCTGTGCCCTGTGGCTTCACCAAAGAGCCAGCCTCCCACTGGGCATCTGCATCCCTTTTTAAATTGCTTTCTTAACTTTGTTACTCTCCTTCTGTTGGCAGTGCCCTGAAGCAAGGAGTCCCCCAGGTGCATGAGCTCTTGCATGCCAAAATTAGCTGCTTTTATTTAATTTTAAATAATCGCAGCTTCCTTTGTGTGCCTCCCAGCATCTGCCGCAGGAGGGGGCAGGGAGAACACGCCGTTAATTTTGCATGTGCTGTTCCTGAAGGAGCCATGTATTATTTGGACTTGGGAAAGTTTTTAATGTTTCTTGCAGGTGTCCTTTGTGACCCTGTGCCAGTCTGTCTCTCTGGCTACAAAACGTGGCTGTGAACACTGCATCTCTCCCAGCGTGTGTCTGTCTGGAGCGGTTGGAGCCCACACTTTGCAGGGTGGGAGCATCAGCTCTGTGCTGTGCAGAGCTGGGATGGGGGGAGGAGGTGCTGGAGTCAGGCTGAGCCCTAGGGCTGGTTTTCCTGGGCAGAAATGCAAGAGGAAAGCGCAGGTGGGACAGCGAGCAGCCTGGAGGTGGTTCCTCTGCCACTCCTTCCCCATTCGGCCTTGGGTGCATCTCTTAGGAGATCTGTGCTGCTGTTTGGGATCACAATGCTGAACTATGGGGGCACTGGGATGGCAGCTTGTAATCCAGCACCACGAGGGCATGGAAGTGTCTCAGGAAAGCACAAGCCAGGAGGAACAAGGGTCGGTGGGTCCCTCTCCTTGCAAAGTTTACCAAGAGGCAATCTGGGGGCGGTGAGCATGTGCGTGTTTTACATAGGGCATTAAAATAATTTATGGAGAGCTTCTCCCTTTCAGCAGAGGAGGTGGTCAAGACGAGCGAATAAATCTTTAAAAGAATAATGTTTTCAAAATCAGGCTCCTTGTCCTCGAACCCTTTGATGTATGAGAGCAATAGTAGGTAGGACACATAGTGAAATATACATGAGATCTCCCTGGAAGAGAATAGCGGAGTGGAGAAAATATTAGTGTTTACATCAAAACTCAATTGGAACACTCGTTTCAAGATGATAGTTTATTATACTGAATGCAATTTAGTCCCACAAGGATGTTTGCAGCGTGTGAGAGGCGCGGGCTCGCTCCCCACCTCCCGCGTGCTGCTGCACCTGGGCTGGGGGTGGTTCCCTCCCTCCCTCCTGCTGCAATCTCAGCTCTTGGGAAGGGAGTGGGAGGAAATAACTGCCTTTGGGCAGCCTTTTTGTCTCTTAGGCACCATCATCTAGGGACATCCTGACAGCAGGATGGGATGGGTGTGTTAGGTGATGGGAGGGATTGCAGAGGGAAGAAATTCCTGTTTAGGTGCAGAGCTGGGTTTCAGCCCCTCTCCTCTGTCCTGTGCCTTCAGAACCAAACCAGCACCCCATGGGGCCGTGATGGATGGATAGGAAAGGCTCACCCATGCTCTGCTGGGAGCTTCTCTTTGTGGAGCTTGGGCTCAGCACATCACCAATGGGCCAAGTGTCTGGGCAGCTCGGTGTTGCACTGAGGGGGATCTGGAGAGAGGAAGGTGTACCAACCTCACCACCCTTAGAGCAGTGAGCACAAGGGAGGGCAGTGCTTCCAGGCAGACGGACAGCGGAGAGCAGCCCCTTCTGCTGGGGATGCAGCAGATGCAGTGGCAGTCCTGCAAGGTGCACTTCATACGCTTCTATCTGCAGTGGGTGCACAATGTGACTTTCAATGGCCACATGCACCGTTCTGGGCAGCAGATATCCTTGGAAGGGCAGAGAATCCTACAGATCCTTCTGGGGGGTTATTTCCACCTGAAGGACCACCCACCAGCACAGCTGAGGTGGTGGGAGGCAGCCCAGCTCTGCAGGATGCTTCACAGCTGTATGCAAAGCCCCGAGCATCCACTGCAGCTGGGAGACTCTTGGTGTGCAGCTTAGCCAAAGAAGAGAATATTTTGGAACCTCCCAGGCACGCAGCACAGCAGAAGTGTATGATTTTGTTCACTCTTCTTTTTCTCAATGCTCTTTCCTCCCGGTTATAAAAAGCTGTGTCAGAAATCACTCCTGCCTAGTGCATTTTTTCTGGTATATTAGCCAGTCTGGATGGTGGGGACCTAAGCTGGTCTTGAATAATATTGGCTGTAAGCTGTGCACATTTCCTGGGCTTGCAGTTGATGCAATTCCCCAGGGCTGGGGCTGTCAGGGCCAGCAAGTGTGATTTGCTTTGCAGGCAGAGGATGAATGCCCTGAGCAGAGTTATCTGTCCTGGCAGGGGCTGCTGCACAGGGTGCCTGTGGGGCGGGCAGGGATGTGTCCCCTGGGAGGGACACCTGTCCCATACCTGTCCCATACCTGGGAGCACGACCTGAGCTCTCCTCACATCCTCCTCTATTTTCTAACATGCAAAAAATATGTATGTGAATGACAGGCAGAATGGGAGAGAGAGAGGTGAGTTTGGTATATATATATATATATTTTTTTTTTTTTAAATAATCTATTCTCCTACAAATGCTCTTTTTTGTAACGCTGTCTCCCTCCCCAGCCCTGGGCTGGGAGGAGAGAGGCGGTGGTGTAGGCACTGGGCAGAAAATGGGAAGTGAGGATGAGATTTTCAAAGTCACCTGGGAGATGGGGATGCTCAGTTCCCATTAATTTTAATCAGAACAGGACATCTGTCTCATAGCTGACTTTGAAAATATCAACCCAAACTTTGCCTAACCCTTAGTTCTTTCTCCACCTGTTGCTATCTTGTAACAATGCTTTGATGGCATTTAGCAATAAAAGTAGCTTTTAGACATGTGGGTGATTCCTAACCAGCTGCAGGGATGGATTTATAGAGCCCTTGTTAAAGGGAGAGCGCAGCTTTTTGTGATTTCAGACTGCTGCAAGGCAGCAGAGAGAATGACTCTTGTTTTTTTCGGATGATGGAGAGATCAGCCACCATCTCATTAATACAGGGTCAAGAATATCTCAGACATATCTTCAATTTATTCTAAAAACTTCCAAGAAGAATAATCTGTGTTCTATGGGTGTAACTCATTCCTGCTAGCAATATGGTTAGAAAGTCTTTACCTAAGGTTGGCAGCTAACCTGACCCTCCCAGAACGTGAGTTTCTGGGTATGAATGATCACTGACCCTTTTCCCACGAGCTCTGGAGTAGGCACAAGTTTCTTATTGCATCCCTCCCTCCTCCCTGCCCCACACATTTTCCCTTTCTACATCTTTCAGCCCACAACCCTACTTTCACCTCCTCCAGGGTGTTTCTGACTTCCTTGGGATTTGGCCCCCAAAATTGGGTCCGCCATTCCTCCCATGCCTGAGCTGCTTCTCCTGCCCCTCCAGCTTCTCTGCAGCCCTGTGTCAGCCAGCTTGTATTTACCCTGTGATTGAGTGCCTGTTTGCACACCCTGCCTCGCAGTACCGCTGTCTATCCAACGTTTGATTTCTTCATCCTAAGTGCATTACTTCGCAGTCGTCTTTATTGAATTTCATCTTGCTGATTTCCAGCTGTTTGTCTAATTTATCACGAGTGTTTTGTTTTCTAATCCTCACTTCTGGAGCACTTGCAGCTCCTCCCCGTCCAGTCCCATCTGTGCAAGATCTAATGCGTTTTCTGCTTTGCATCCCCATCACTGTTGCAATAGAATCAGAGAATGGCTTGGTTTGGAAGGGACCTCAAGGATCATGAAGATCCAACCCTCCTGCTGCAGGCTCCAACCTGGGGCAGGTGGGGTGGACACAGGAGAAATGCCCTCCCAAGGGAAGAGAAGTGCTCGGCAGCTGTTCCTCCAGCAGGATTTCCACCAAGCACCTTCCCTAAGTTCCCTGTAAGGACGTCAGGCGGGACAGCGCGAGATGCTTTAATGAAGCCAAGGTATATCGCATCTGCTGCCCTCCCCCCCGGATCCGTGAGGCCAATTACACCGTCAAAAAAGGAAATTAAGTTGGTTTGACATGATTTGCTATTGACAAATCCACAGTGGCTGTTTCTTATCACTCCATTATCTCCTCAGTGCTCCCAAAATTGATTGCTGTGTAATTGGGCCGCGCGTCTCGCAGAGGAGAGGGCAAAACGCGCACAGCCCGACGGCAGCGGGGAAAGTTGAGGCAGGAAGCTCTTTCCCCATCAGATTTCACAGTCTTTCAGCTCTGTGTGTGCTCAGCATTGCTGCTGTTGGCTGCTTGGAGGAGAAACTCTGCTCGTGTGTAGCACTTTTTGTAGACATCTCGGGCATTTCTGTTTTGACGGTGACAAAAAGGCCAACGCGCTCTGTTATTTAGGGATTTATGGGATCTCAGGGGAAGCTCTGCATTGATCCAATTTATTCCATTGACTCCTCAATCCCTGAGGACCGTAAGCACGTATCGAGTGAGCTGCTTATGCAGCTAATCACCCCCATGCACGTCCCGCAGTCCTGCTGTGCTCTTCCTCCCTGCCTCCCTTGTTTACTCTTATTATGAGCACCACGACTTAGTTTTATGACCCAGCAATCAATTCTCCATCAGGAGCTCTGCAACGGCTACTGATGTGTTTCCAATAAACGGTACGTCAAGGAAAACACATGCAATCCTATCCTGTCACTGTTTCCTTTCCTCCTCCGCTGCACCCATCCTTTGCAAATGTTCCCATCTGCAGGACACTGCACTGGGACTTGACGTTTGTTCAAGGCATCGTGTGCGGGTGATGAGGGGATATTGATCCCAGGGACGGGAGAGCTGGTGGAGAGGAAATCTGTGCTGAAAGCTCTGTCTCGTAATGCAGAGCCTCAAGGGAGAAGAGTGGGCACGGATGGAAAAGAGGTGGTGGTGCTGGCTGTGCGGGAGCAGTGCTTGGTGCTTGGAGAGGAGTGGGTGCCACCAACAAGGCCATGGGTGCCCTGCTGTGGTGCTGGGGATGGGGAGCACGCTGAGCTCACCGTCGGTTTGTAGAGAGTGATTGCACCGCTGTCAGGAGTGAAATGAACGGCAGGGAAAATAACTTGAGGCTGATGTTAATAATTAAGCTTTTCTAATGAGAGCATTCGTTTTTCTCCAGTAGCTAGATGGATTCAGCCGTTCCTGTCCTGGTTTTGTTGTGTAAACTGAACTAAATTTTCCATCTGCCTTTGTTGTTCAGGACAAAACACAGCACAGACAGTAATTGCCTGTGTTGGCCTTCTGTGATGGACAGGCCAGAAAAGGACGGGAACAAATATATGTAATGTGCTCGCGCTCTGCAGGAATTTGCTTCTGCCTCTGCAAGCCTTTGGCTTCTTCCTCTGCAAAGTCGACGCCAGGGATACTGCAGCAGGGCGAGCGTTGTTGAACACAGAATTCTCTGCTAGCAATCTGGGTCTGCACTCAGATTTACATTTGTGATGGTAGGAGGGGACTGGAAACAGGAACGTCTCTTATGCCCCACTTCTTTTTTTCTTTTCCTGGGAAAAATCCAAACTAAGACATTTTGTTTGAAATTGGCACTTCAAAACCTTGCAAATGTGGTTTGGTACAACACACCGGTTTGATGAAACAAAGAAGAAAAGTCCCCGTTTCTGAATTTCAGCGTTGTGGAACTGATGATTCCAGAAAAACCTTTCAACTTCTCACCCTATCTCAAGATGAAAACAAATGTTGAACTACTGAGATTTCCCAGAGGAAGGAAATTCTGCTTTCCTAACACCTCTAACACTTACTTTTTGTTGTAAATCATTTTGAGCTCCATAGATGAAAAGCTCTTGGTAGATGCAAAATATTGCTGCTTTTTATTTTATTTATTATTCATCATGATGGTTCATGCCCAAGGAGGAATTCAAATTCTTTCCTTCTTAGCTGCTGGGGTCTATGAAAATCACCCAGCTACGGAGCCTGTCGTTGAGGTAGAAATGGGAAATTCATTAAAATTTCATCCTTTCTAGCTTAAAGTGCTTATTTGGCTGCTTCGACTGGGCGATGCCTTCTTGTCCCCCAAGACCCAATGGGCATCGCGTTGCGAGGACCGCCCGCATCCTACGTGCTCTCAGCATGAGACAGGGACCCCGTGGGAGCAGGGATGGGGACAGCCACCGAGCTTTGCTAATTGCCAACTGCTCGCTGGATTTGCTTTGGCACGAGGCAGCCGCAGCACCTGCTCCCCACGGCTCTCGGGAGGCACAGGTAGCTGGGATGTGGATGGCACAGGGCGGCTGGCAGGGAGCCCACACAGCGATGGAGGGGAGGGAGCCATCGCCGAAGTTTCCCCAAATACACAATTAATTCTGACTTAATAAGACATTTATTGTATAATAAACAACAACCGATTCACGGAAAAAATATTTATCGAGGATTTATGGCTAGGTAATGAATTTGTAGCTCAGTTTGCTTCGACTAGATTTATTTACATGGCAGTTAAACCTCAATCAATAATATGCTTTTAATAATCACTATATTTAAGTGGTATTTCAACAATGCTCTGTAATTAGGCCATGAATTCTGCTGTAATTGTTTAGATTTAGTATACTTTGGGGTTCAGAGTCTCTCCTTGATCGTGATGCGAGTGTTCCATTAACATTAATTAAGTGCGTGCCAATCAAGCAGAGAATAAGAGTCGCTGTGTGTGATCCGGCGGCGAATTGCAATAGGTTTGGGGAGAGAAGCAGCTCAGGCTTCTCAGGATAGATAGAAACTGTTCCACTTCAGCATCCTTCACTGGCTCATATATCCTCAGCTCAGCCATCGCCAGAAATCACTCCAGTCCCAAGGATACGAGACATGGATCAGCTCCTGCATGGATTAGTGCTACTGGTGGGCACTTTTCCATGCACCCATCTTGTGATGTGCACCAAAATGATACCCAAGTAAAACTGTATGTGCCTTTGAGATTAAATTGCTGGTGTAAGCCCATAGAGCTCTGAGTGCTTGGGTCAGGAGAAAGAAGCCCCCAGGGTTTGTTCTTTGGCCTCGAGAATGCCTTGGGATGTGTTTGCTCTGTAGATGCTGCATTGGGTTGGGCATGGGATGGTGATGCTCCTCCTGCATCCTGCTCCCAGGGCAGGCATCTGCGGGGTGCCGGGAATGGCTCCTGCTCTCTGTGGCTGTTGCAGCTCCAGGTGCAATGCCCAAGGCTGCAGGGAGGTCTGCTGCTTTGCTGCTCTCTGCCTGAGATAATTTCAGCCTGGCTTTTTAGCCATGTTTAGTATTCCGCTGGGCGTGCTGATAAACTGAGCACAGAGTGGGCACACCTTCAGAGCATCGTTCTGCAAAGTTTTCCTCTACTCATGAGGCACTTGGAAGTCTTTCTAGATGAATAATGCTTTAAATCCACATTTTTCTCCTGCTCTCGGTCTGTCTGTCTGTCTAATCTCTCTTTGTGCAATTGTTCCTCCTGCCTCTGTCTGCAGCTGCTGATACCGCTCCTGAGATAGATATGGGTGTGTACATTTAAGAAATGTCTCCTGCATTCCTTTCCCATAAGGGGTGCTTGAAATGACTTTGGAAAAAAAAATAAAAAATAAAAATACTGTCCTTCATTCCCCTGCTTCTGCCTTATTAGAGCAGTGCCCTAGGCTGAGTGCCGCTGCTCGCGGTGGCGGGGATGGCAGCGAGGAGCTGACGTGGTGGTGAATATTTACGGCACGTGGGGAAGGGATTCGGAGCCAGGGAGTGTTGAATCGTGTGGGTGCTGTTGCCGGAGGAGCGTGGGAGGTGGGGTGCTGCAGGTGGGTGTGCACCCAGCCCTCCTGGTGTGATGGGGCACAGCTCTGGGTAGGGCTGAAGGTTGGGTGTGCAGAGCCTTTTCTCCAAAAAGATGCAGAGTTGGGGAGCGAAGCAAGGGAGCAGACAGGAAAGAAGGATGTGTTATGGTAATTGCTCTTCTTAATTGCTTTGACTCCAATGACCACTCATTTCTTATTCCAACAAAGACATGATATCCATCCTGCCGTGGCCACAAAGCAAATCCCAGAGGTGGCCGCTCTTCTTGCTCCGTCACCGACCCTTGTGCCAGGAGACATCAGTTTTCCGCCGGGTCATGGTCCCACTTGGCTCAACCTGATGAACCCAAGGGATGTTGAGCTCGATGGAATCTTGTTGCTCATCTCTGCCATTTGAATTCCTCAGTTAAGCTCATATCCAACGCCGACAGGAGCTGGTGGAGAGGTGCCTGATGAATTTGGGCTGGGCTTGATCCAAAGCAGAATAATTGCAGTGACTGTTTCACTCTGTGCCTGACAGTTCGTGGCTCAGAAATCTGCCGCAAAAGACCAGCACAAAAACTTGACTCTGAATCCAAAGCAAGCTGCAACTGGCAGAAGTGCAGATCGTCGGGCTCAATCAGATGCACAAAGACAGGCAGGCAGAGCTGAGATGGGAATATGTTGCTTCAGCTGTGCACAGAAAGCTGCTGAAATTTTCCATATCAGAGAGATGCTTTACAAAAAGAGAGTCTGGCCTGGGGTTTGCAGGGAGGAAAACAACAGTGATGACGATAGTAACAACAAAAAAGCTCCCCCTGCTTTCCACACTGCTGGGAATTACTTGTTTATTCTCTTCCAATGACTTTCTGAGCCAGTGTTCTGGATTTACAAGTCAAAAGCTTCTGCCCATTTGGCCTTGATGTGTCAGGAGCCCTAGCAGCCCCTTGGGGACAGCGTGTGCCACCAATGCCACCCGTGGCAGTGGTGCTGTGGGTCCAGCTGGGGATGCATCGGGGCTGGGCTGCTTCCAGGGCTTGGAAGATGCTGGAAGGTGCTCTGCATTGTGGAAGGCAGCTTCTCAAGTACTTGTTGGGGTTTTGGGTTGGATTATTTTTCCTTTTATTCCTTTCTCTTCATTCACTGCAGTGTATCTCTTGGTTATCCCATGAGCAGCCCAGCTGTAGGGGCAGAGCACTGGGTGAGCTTTGAATTGTGCTGGAAACCTTCAGAAAGAAGACACACTGTTGCTCTACAGGAGGCTTTTAACAAGTCCCAGCCCTCCAATCCATGTAGGAGAGGAGTCTCCCAAGGGAACTCTTTGCTGCTACGAGCATCTCCTTCCTCCCCATTCCTGCACTCCCCCAACACCACCCACGGGAGGACTTTGGCCTCTGTGCTGCATTATCATTCACCCAGCGTTGCAGCAGCAGTGGACACTCGGACATCAGTTGCATTAAACATAGGGTCAGTCATCCCCCTGCCTTCATTCTTTGTCTGTAATTCTGCATCTAATGGCAGCAATTAGTCACTGTCCAAGAAGGGATGAGCAAGCTCCTGGCTTGTCCCAGCTCTCTGACGGATCTGCTCCTCCAGAGGGATGGAAAGGTCATTAGCAGAGGGTTAGTTATTGATCGGCCCGGGGGAGAGAGGGGGTCCAGAGGTGAATCTCAGCACCTTGCGTAAGTGATGGGCCAGAGAAAGGAGAAGAAAAATAGGCTGGCAGCAGCCCCAGTGAGCCCACAGCCACCGTGCCACAGATGCAAAGGACAAATGCTTATTGATTGGAGAAGTGCTTTTGGATGTAGGTTATTTCTTTTTCTTCCTTAAAGCGAGGACCAATTACGGCTGGGGACTGGCAGAGACAAATGCCAGGAGCCTGGATTTCCTTGGGCCAGCCTGCTTCTGGCATTGTGGCTGCAGCCCTTGTGCCAGAGGGAGCACCCATCTCCTGCAGGGCAGGCAGGGTGCTGCTCGTGCTATGGGGTGAGCTGCTATATGGGTGGGGGCTCCCAGCGTGTATCTTTGGGGCAAAAGGAGCTCAGGGGTGGGAGCAGGACACCTCTGATCCCTTGAGGAGCATCCACTGCTGCACATGAGCTCGTCATGCACTGCTTTGTTGTCTCATTTTTAGTGGTTACACCCTGTATTGTAACCTGTAACCTCCCTTTTGGTTCTCCCTCCCCTTTTCTTTCACTTGTTGGCTGGAAGAATGAAATGATGTCCCTAGAAGGGGGACATGCACTCCTCTGTGCATCGGGCAGGAGCAGCTCTGCATTGGAGCTTGCAGCTTGCAGAACAGTGCAGGGGAAAGCAAATAAGGAAGAAGCAGCTTTTGTCAAGGAAAACCACAAATCAAACGGAACCCTGTGCTGGGGAAGGAGCCCCGGGTGCAGTGGGCAGTGACAGTGCAGGAGCAAGCAGAGCAGGATCCAGGGCAGCATCGATGATTCGATCAGTTCTGTTCTGGCACTGACTTTAATTAAGTTGTGCAGCAGATAGATTACGGTCATTACCAAGTCCTGAGGAAGGAGTGGATAAGGGCACAGGGCAAGAGAGGGCTGGGCTGGCTTGGGGTGGGAGCACAGGGGGGGCTGCTTGATGGCTTGGTCGGTCACGCCGTCGGTCGCACATCAGGGCCTGTTAAATGTCCTCCAGCCACCTCCTCCATCACAGCTGTGTCAAAAAGAAGGATGAGCTTATTGACTGCATCAACGGGGCTGATAAATCACAGCCTGGAGAGTGCCCGTACCAGCGGGCTGTCCTCTGTCTGCTTGGGCTGGCCCCATGCATTGCTGAGAAGTCCTGGAGACGTGTCTTGTGTCTCCTGGAGGCAAGAAACTGTCCCTGCTCCTGCAGGCCAAGGGCTGCCCATCAAGATGGGGCAGAGTGGAAAGCTGACAAACCTACCCAAACCTTGCCAAACCTATGCAAAGCCTACCCAAAGCCTACCCAAACTGATCCAAAATCTATCCAAGACTGCCCAAGCCTATGTAAACCTACCCAAACCTACCCAAGACTACCCCAATTTACTCAAGACTACTCAAGCCTACCCAAGCCTACCCAAGCCTACCCAAGACTACCCAAGCCCACCCTAAACCAAGCAAGGCTGCCCAAATCTTGTGATGCTGGCTCAGCCCAGGTGAAACAGGAACAGGTATGAAGCAGGGAGTGCAACAAGGAGAAACAAGGTGGGATACCAGCCCCTGGCCACACGTTGTGTTGTCTCCACCCTGCAAGTGATGGAGCACAGCTCTTTTCTGGGTAGCGATTATCCTGTCCTCAGAGGCTTCTGTGACCTTCAGCACCAGATGGATCGTGCTGCGGGCACGCCGGAGGAAGGCTCGGGGAGCGCTGCCTTCAATACGGCTTCACCCTTCTGATTTATACGAGGGAGAGCGCGGTGCTGATGCACGCTGCTGCTCATAGATTATCTTCATTCCAGCAGCAGGCAGGCAGACAGGAGAGGGAAACGGAGAGCTATCCGCTACCCTATCCGTCACCTTCCCTCCGGCAGCAGCGGTGGCTGCCGCAGAGCTGTCTCTTCTGAGGGGAACTTTCCCTCTCCATCAAACACGGCAACAAAGTCATATTCTGCAAACAGGTTCGTGCATCTCTCAAGAGCTCGTCAGGGCTGTGTCTCTCCCAGGCCTCTCTGGAGGGTAAGGGAGGATGGGAAAATG
Organism: Penelope pileata; assembly: GCA_013396635.1. Lineage (NCBI taxonomy): Eukaryota > Metazoa > Chordata > Aves > Galliformes > Cracidae > Penelope > Penelope pileata. The sequence goes on along the minus strand of WBMW01000545.1, from coordinate 32,781 downwards.
CTGGAGAAGAGATAATTGTTGCCTTGGGGTGCTGGAGTCAGGGTCTGGTCTCTGTTCAGCCAGGGATCAGAGCAGTGCTGGGGCTCAGGGCATGGTAGCTTGAGCAGATGAAGGGAAATCGAAGACACTGGGGACCCAGAGTGATTTCTTGCCTTGTTTTTTCCCTCTTCTTACCTCTCAGGCCCTGGTTTCCTTAACTGGGATTAATCCTACTTACTGTCCTCCTCGGGGAGCGGGGAGGCTTAGTCTGTTCATGTCTGGAAAATGCTTCGAAATCCTCCGATGAAAGGTGGTTACAGATCACCAAGGATTTTCAGGATTCTCACTTTTAAATAAATAGATGGGCAGGCAAGAGGTGGGAAGCAGAGGGCTGGGGAGGCAGATTGGCAGCTGAGCTGCTCCAATGGAGCCGGGGATGCTGGGTGAACCAATGGTGGGGCATAGAGGAGCCAATTTTTGGAGCAGAAAGCAGAAAGCCTTGCACTGGCACCAGGCAGGGATGTCTCAGGAAGAGGGGTGGGAAGCCTGAAGGCAAGTTATACCTTTCTTCTTCTCTCACTGCCTCGGAGCTCATGAATTATCCAGCCTTCACCACCTGGAGACCAGGATCAAACCCGCACGTGGAGAGCTCTGCTTTGCTGGGCAGAGAGGGATGCGGTGCAGGCACGGCGTGGAGGTGGGAGGCATCCCCCTTGGAAAGCATTGTGTCCTGTGGGATAGAGTTTAATTCTAATTCCCCCCCTCTGTTTTTTTGTTTTGTTTTGTTTTAGTAAAGTAGTCATGCTTTAGATCCCTGTACACTTATATATATATATATTTGTCAGCTGTCTGTAAAACGTGGCCAGTAGCCCAAACATAATGTGTTGGTGAAGGCAGAGCCCAGTTCTGCAGGTTCCCAGGGATGTGGCTTAACCACACACACTGGACAGCCCTGAAGTCCTTGTACCCAAACTCCCCAGGCTCCAGGGAAGATCTGAGGCTGTGCTTGGGAGGCTCCTGTTGCTAACACACATCTGATTGGCATCCCATGGCTGAGCAGCCTGGGCTTTGGTGCATTCCAAACTGCCTTGCAGCATAAGATGAGCAGAATTTGGATGCCTGGTGATCAGCAGTCCATTGAGTAGAAGCAGGGGGATGTATTACTCCAAATAGGAATAATTTCCAATGGTAGGAAAGAGAGCAGCCCTGTTCTGAGCCATTGCGTTGGACTGCTCGGTAATTTGCATGGAGGATGGGAGGAAAGAGCTTTATTTCAGGAGCAAGTTTGAGTCCAATCGTTAAGAAAGAAACCTAGTCAGAAACAGCCAGGAAGTATAAAGATCAAAGTTGAAAATCATTTACATTTCATCAAGAACTTGCGGGAAAAGGACAAGAAAAAAATCCTTCGGTTATGCTGGTTTCTCAGTAAGAGGATATAATTTAGAATAGGAGCAAAACATGCAGAAATTGACGTTTCCCTGTATTTTCAAAGTGAGAATTGACTGCTTAGCTCGAAGTGTTACTTGAAGTGACATTTGTGGACACGTTGTGAAAATCCTCAAGCAGCAAAAAGTCTCCTCGGAAGGCAGCCAAATGTCACCGCTGAGTTCCAGCGAACTTGCGTAAGTGCTCTGACGGCACAGGCGGCCGCGTGATGCCCCACTTAACCCCCCAGCAGGGAGAGGATGCTGCAGGGTGGGTCCAGGGGCAGAGGAGACAGCACTGGGGCTGCTTGGTCCCTTTCTGGCGTAACATTCAGGGCTACGAATAGAGAGAGCTGGTAGCATCGGTGCCATCGCGGTGCCAAGAAAGAAGCAGACGCGCAATGCCTTATTGGGATGCAATTTGTCCTCTTGCCCAACTCCTTTGAACATCCGTGTATCGTTTCTCTATCTGTAGCATTTTAATGCCTTTATAAAATGTTTCCTAACGACAGAAAGATAATTTGGCTAATGCAGCTCTGCGCAATTAGGTTTCCTAGTTAACATCATGTTCCTGCGTCAGATGCCCTTTCATCTTCCAGCCTATTTTTCATACCCTCAGTAAATATGTTTAATAATCAATTGGCATATTATTAACGCACAATAACGATCTTACTAAATCGAAGCTCAATCTTTATTTGAGACACTTACAGTAAATATTGACTGTTCTGCAGAATTATGGCACAGCCCTGAGCAGTCTGTTCCAATGGGAGCTGGATCCATTTTTTAATACTAGTTATTGATTTTCGGCAAGCAAACTGCCTTGAGGCATCTGTGGTTTTCTCCTCCCCTGCGAGCTGTTGGGAGGTGATGGACAAGCACCAGGTACCCAGCTCCCTTTTGCTCCATTAGCAGTGCCATTGCTGGAGTGGAGTTGGGCGCTTTGACATCTCCCTTTGGAGCTGGCTGTGCCCCTCTGAGCTGAGGGTTTCCTGTTCCTCTTTGGGATACCCAGGTGGATGGGTGGTGCAGCTGAGCAGGGATCACACTGCCACCCACCCAGGTGACAACAGCCTGCTGCAAAGAAGCTTGTTTACTTTTCTACCCTTAATTGCTGCTAAGGAGCAAAGATAGGCTTGTTTGGTCACTTGATGAAGACTCCTGCCAGCTCCCATTTTCCTCCTGCCCTGTGACCTGTCCACATGAGGCCTGATGAGAAATGGCACCGTCTTGTCCCTGTGCGTCCCCTGGTGATGTGCCACTTGCATCTCCGTGGCTGGGTGACATGCCTGCAGCTCTGTGCTCACCGCTCGTCAGGACTCGTGTCCCTCCTGCAGCCCCGCTGCTGTTCAGAAACCTCCGCTGGGGGTTTGGGTGCTCCGTCCTGCTTTGGGTGCTCTCAGGGCAAATTGGGCCGACCTTCACATCTGGCTGGGAGCTGGGATTTGGGAGAGTTGTGGTTGTGTCTCCACTTGCAGCTCTCTTTTGCTGGCCTCCGTGCCCCGCAGCAGCGTGGTGGAGCCCATTGGGCTCTGAGGAGGGAGGTGGCCTCCACTGTGCTGCCACGATGCATGGGCTGAGCATGATTTCCCACCCCCATGGTCCCACCAGCTCAAGTTGTTGGGTTGATTTCCCCAGAGGAGTGGGTTTTAGCTCTCCCTAGTGCTTACAAGGCAGAGCGAAAATGTGTTATTTCCATTTTTCCATCCATTTTGGATGGAAGTTAACCCTGTCCCATGCAAGACCTGCTGGCAAATGCACTGAAGGGAGCAGACAGGGTGCTTTTTACCATTATTATTTTGTCAAGACCGTGGAGAGAGGTTTGAAGGGAAGGCTGGCCGTGAGCTATTGCATGGCACGTACCGCCGACACGGAGTTATTGGGGAATGGCTTCCGACGTCACTCTCATTCCATCCAACGTCTCCATAAAAGCAATTCAAGCTGGCAGGGGACAGGGAGCAGCTCCCTGCTTGGTGCCTGTGCATTAGTGCAGGACGACGTGTCCGTTCTCTTTCTGAACCCCGAGCAGCTCCCAGGTTCCGACAAGCCCTTATGGATGGCTGTGATGCCCCAGAAGGACCGGAGCTAATTGCAGGGCGGTGGGCTCGTCCCCACAGACAGAGCTGTGCTTGGCCATAGCTCATTGAGATGTGAGGTCCATTGGCGTGGCCGGCTGTCTATGTATATTTATGTAGAATAGCTCGCATCCCTGGAAGGTGCTGTTGCTTGTTATTTTGACTGATTACAGCAGAGTGACTGTACTACAACAGCAGCAGCCACTCATTAGCTTTGGCGTAGCGAAAGAGAAATCAGCAACTCATTCCAGCCACATCCACCCCTGGAGGTGAATATTAAACAGGAATTGATCCCGGGTAATGAGAACGCAGCCCGGACTGCTGCGATTAGCACCGGTGGAATTTTAAATAGTTAATTATTACAGAAGGCAGAAGGAGTGTGTTGAGGGGTGTGCCTTTAGGGTGGTGGGTGTGTGCGAGAGGATGGGTTTGTGTTGTTGCAGTGAGGTGTTGGGGATGTGGGTGGGTCGTGTCTGGAGTGTCTGGGCACTGGAATGGGTGGAGATGGGGTCACCATCCCTGAAGGTGTTCGAGAACCATGGAGATGTGGAACTTAGGGATGTGGTCCAGTGGGAAACGTTGGTGGCAGGTGGACGGTTGGACTGGATGATCATAGAGGTCTTTTCCAACCTTAATGATTCTATGATTCTGTGGAGGTTGATGGGCAGCCCCATGCATTTTGTTGGTGGAACAGAGGTGTGCCATGGAGCAAAGAGGCTCATGGCTGTGATGGGCAGGGACTCCAGGAGCTGCATGGGGACACGTGGATGCGTGCTCCTCTCACTGAGCTCTGATGAAGGGGCAGGCTGGGTTTTTGGCAAGCTGCAGCTCTGGAAGGCTGCAGTGGGAATATTTTGAAGGCTGCTTTTCTTGCATTCCCCATCTCTGCTGGCTTCCTTCTCCTGGAGCACTGTGCAGAGACAAAGGGAAGGAGAGAGGAGGTGGCAGGTGCCAGGGGAAGGCACGCTGCCTGGTGACGGGGGAATCATCCAGCTTGAATAAATGTCTTTTAAAAAGAGAGGAAGAAAGAGAATTTTACCCTTCTCTTCACCCCATGCCTCCCCAAATACCAAATCACCATGATTAAAAATTGACTCAAATGGACAAGCAGACGCGGTAATTGATTGTGGCCTTTCATTCTTGCAGCCACACTTAATTAACCTTTAGACTCAAATACCAAGCACTGGTTAGACAGAAAGGTGTAGGCAGGGAAGAGGAAGACAGTGCCTGTTGGGAGGATCCTGGGCTGCAGGAAGTCCTTTGGGGTGAGGATGGCTGGATGGCACAGGGATGCTCTGGCGATGGGAGGTTTTCCTTTGCAGGGCTGCAGAAGGCAGAATGGCTTCTCTCAACGCTTTCCCCATAGCTCACAGCTCGGCTCCATTTCGCACGCAGTCAGAGCTATTTATTGCTGTTGTCGTGCTTGGGGCCCTGGTCGGGAGCTGGTGCCAAGTTGTGCTCAGAGCTGCGCGAAGCACGGAGCTGACAAACTGCGCTGGTGCTTCTGGCTTCGTGCTCTAAGCACTACCTTGTAGCAGTGGAAAAAATAATGACATAATCTCTGGCAAGGAGTGCTGTAAATGGACTCAGTGGTGGTGAAAAGCTGTCATGTCACGGAGCCTGTATTTCCAGCGAGGTGTCAGTCTCAGAGGGGTCAGGGCTGAATCGAATGGTTCAGGTGCTTGCTGGGTTGCCTTGAGCAGGGTGCTTGCTGTTGACTATTGGGAGCATCAAAGTGTGTATGCTGTTAAATCAGTCCCCAAAACTGAACCATGAGCAGGCAGGGACCACGGTGGCCTTTCTCTTAGTGAAGAGCTCAGAACTGTTGAGTGTGAGAATCAGAGTTGAGAATAAATATCCTAAATTTGGGCTACGTGGAGCTTGGTCTTCCCATAGTATTATCTCCTCGGCATGCCTTCATGGGCTGCTCCACTGAGGATCTGTGCTTTTATGCTCCTGGTCTTTAATGCAGAGCTCCTCTGCTCTCCTTACAGCATGGATTGTCTCTGCTGTGTGCATTCAAACCCTGCTTTGACCTGGAAAGCCACTGCCAGCAGCAGATGGAGCAGACCTGCAGGCCAGCTGGTCTGTGCCCTGCCAGATGCTGTGGTTGTTTTGGTTTAAAACCCTTTGGTTTAAAGAAACTTTGAGTCCACTCTGGAGTTGGGGATGCATCAGAGGAGACTTGGGATGAGGCATCAAAATGCGAACTGTGAACAAGGCTCCTCGTGTCAGAGGGGAAGACGAGGAGGCTCCGAGTGGTTCATCTGTTGAAGACGGCATGGCTTTGAAATTCTTATGTGCTGTCAGTTCTGGTCTGCAGATCAAAGCCTGGTTCAGCTGAAAACAGGATGAGTGATATGCAGAGCGTGGCTGGAACCCGTAAGGAAACAAATGTCTTGCCTTGCTTGGCACAATGCACAGGAAGGGTTCCTATAGGAACAGGGGCAGCTCTAGGATGTCCGTGGGAAATCATCTGCTTCCAGACAGCTGAATGCTATCAAGGAAGCCAAAAGGCTTGGACAGGGCTGGGATGGATGGAGCCTGGGCTCTGCTCTGCTCCAGGCTCATCGGTGAGCTACCTGCAGCTGCTTCTGTATGCATCTCCGTGCCATCAGGGCCTTGGAAGGTGCAGAGACAAATTGCATTTGTGCCTATCAGGTGGAGACTTCGGGGGGCTGAGCGGGAATTCTCTGTCTTTTGTCTTTTGTTATTAGGAGTCAGGGATGGAGGTGACAACAGAGTCATGTATGAATGCAAAGTAAACAAAGCTGTGTGTGGGTGTGATGACATGTTTCTTTTGTCCGTAATGTATTCATCCTCGGAGTGCTCCAGGGTTATGCATTTAATTTGTTGTGCAATTGGCAGCTTTAGAAGTACTTAAGCATCCAGCTCCCCTCGCCTAAAAATAACTGAAAAGAAAGCCTGCCTTTTTCAGAACGAAGGGAAGAGGGGTGGGTCAAGGAGACAAATGAATTCTGCAAGCCAGGAGCGCAGTGCACAAACCTGGCAGGCCAGCCAGGCTTTTCTGGTTATTTCTGGTTATTTTAGTCTTTTCTTCTTCCCTGCCCTGTTGAGAAGCAGCTCCGGCCATGAGTGAGTATAAAGGGAGGAGGGTGATGGGCTTTGCTTCCTCCCCTGCCCGGGCTCCCTGTTTCCATCTCCCCCACATCTGGTCTTTGCCATTTAGATCTCAATTCACAGCATCTTGAGAATCTCAGCTGTCACCGAGCGTGGAAGTGAGGTGCCTGTCCTGCTTACGGGAGGAGAAGCAGCCGGGTGGTTGGAGCAGCAGCCCAGGATTTAGAAGATTTGGGCTAAATCACTCGTTCTGCTCCTGCCTTTCTGCATGATCCCAGGCTTTCTGGGCCTCTCTGCAGTTGTAATAATATCACTTCTGCTCAGGGGTGTTGTAAGAGTAAATATATTAAAGATTTGGAGGCATTACGGTATGGCGGTAAGGCTGCTGCACAGCAAGAGAACATGCACTTAGAGAGCTCAGCAGCTCCAAAGGCAGATGAACACAGCCTCAAATTCATTATTTTTAATATTTCATTTCTGAGTCAATCAGAAGATTTCTGGGTGACCTTGGCAGGGACAGCCCTGAGCTGCCAGGTCCACAGAGCATGGTTGGATTGCAGTCACTTCATGCTATAGGGTCCCAGCTCTGGGTTTGTGCTGCAAGTTCCTGCAGTACCTGCGTGGTGTTTTTATTGTGCAGGAGGAACTGGAAATCCCGTGAGCTTTATGGCGTTCCTTGGTACTATTCCTGAGTATTTTGAGATTTAGGGTCTGGCAGGTAGGTTGCAATCCAGATTCCATCGGAAGCAGCACCTGTAGGGCTATCTCCAGCCCCGGTCTCTGCTCTCAGCACCCGCAGTGCTCTCTTGGCTCTGTGTTTTGGGACAGGGCAGCACTGTCTGGGTGCTTGGCACTCCTCAATCACGTCCCACAGGGATGAAGGCAACAGCAGCCAAAAGCATCTTAAATCTCTCTCTGTTTGCTGACTTTGCTGATAGGGGTTTGCTGATACGGGTGTTTGCGGAGCTCTGGACCGGTGCTGCTCGTGCCCTCGTGCAAGTGCAGATTTAGCACCAGGCAGACGTAGCAGCTGCCCCTGGAGCTCCTGAAATACTGCGGATGTGTTTTGACGGCTGCTAACCAGGGGTGAAGTTTTGATTCAGATCCTACAGAAGTTGGGAGTTAAAAGAGTTTTGAGCCCAGGGCCCGGACCCCCAGGAAGATTGAAATTCCCTATCCCTACTTTGCAAAAGCTCTGAGTCTGTCTGGCAAGACAGGTTCATTAACAAATTAATAGAATAATCAGCGGGGCTTTGTGTGCGTTTTGCAGATAAAAAACTGGTAACAGCATTCTTTGACTCTTTAATGGGCTGATAAGAGCCAACTATCTGCTCCGTGGCTGGGCTAATCGTAGAGATAACAGAGGTGAAATCAATTTCGTGGCTCTGGTGCGGGTGCTCCGGCGAGAGCTGGGTTCAGGGGTGTGGGGGAGAGAGCCCAGGGCTGTTAAACACGATAAAAGGGCAAAGGCAGCAAAGAGGGGAGGGAGAGCGATGGCTGCGTGTGTCCAGGAGAGCTGTGAGGGGCTCAGGTGCTGGGCTGCACCCCGGGAGGTGTCTGCAGGCGTTAAATGATGGGAGCTCTGTCTGGAGGAGAGTTCGGAGGAAAAGAATGTGTCTGAGCAGTTTTTAGGGGCTCTGCCACCAAAACCCCCCTGCAGAGCTGCACAGGGACATCATGGTGAGTCTCAAGTTCCCTTTTAACCCCAATGGGACTGGAAGGACCTCGCATCCTTTGTTCCATGGAGGTGTCTCCCAGTCTCTCTGAGCAAACACCGCAGGCTGTCTCCTCCCCGCAGGGCTCCGGGCACCCGCTGCTCGCTGCAGCCAGGGGCAGCCCCGCTCCGCCCGTGGGTGAGCTGCATCCGGGATGGCTCTTGGGGAAGCATCACTTTACCTTCATAAATTACAAACTTGTGCACTTGAAATATTGATAGCGCTATAAGAGAGATCCTTGGGCTTGCCTCGGGAAAGCAGCGGTGCAGGGCAGATGCACAGTTCCTTTTGCTTTCCTCAGCCTCCTTTTTGGAGGTTTTGGGGTGCACCCGGAGACCTCGACACGTGTCGAGCTGGAGGATTTGTCCCCGTGTCCCCTCCCACTTTGCAGTTAGCTTTTTGCAGGCTGCAGGAGCTTTTCATAGGGCTGCGAGAAGCGGCCGTCGGGGCTGCGATGGGAAGCGCTCGCCTCTGCCTTTCCCTGAAGGGCTATTAATTTATACAATATTTGCTTTGTTAAAGAAAGGACATTGTCAGGCGGCTTTCAAGTGATGTGTGAAAGTGACTCTAATAAGATGTTCTGGGGAAGCCTGCCGGCAGTCCCGCCTCTCCTCCAAACCTCTCCAGATCTCCTTTGAAGGAGCATCAGCAACCTTGATCCTCCTCCTCCACTAGCGAGGCACTCGCCGCACTCCCCGCCAGCTCGGCGAGGTGCAGGGCAGAGCGGGGGCATAACTGCTGGGAAGAGGAACGAGGAGAGGGCACGGAGAAGGGGAAGTTGTCTTTGGAGGCTCAGCTGCAGCTCGGGCTTGGCTACAGTAGCGTGGTGCAGAGGGGACAGCAGAAAGCTGGTGCTAGAAATCCATCGAAGCAATCTTGCTTCTTAGTTTGCACAACAGCTGGCCTCCCCCTTTTTCCATTGGCTGAGGTGCTTGGGGTTACATTCTTCCTGGGTTGCCTGCCATGTGCTCATTCTCCCCCATGTAGGTACCCCACTTTGTTTTCTTTATTCATCGTATTCTGGATTCAGAGATTGTAGTTTTGCCCAATTTTTATCTTATTAGTCATTCTGTCTTCTGACCTTGTTAAGCAACCAGACCCCATCAGCAGGTGCTAAGCTGGCCTCTCCTGCCACTGATAATTTTGTTGAACCAGATCCCTGTGAACAAAACTCTTCTCAGCTTTGTCTTGTTTTGCAGGGGCCTTCTTAGGTTATTGAGACTTTTGTAAATTTTAGTTTTATTTTATTTTGCAAGGACATTTCTATTCTGCTTTTCCCTTTAGAATCATAGAATCATGAAGTCGTAGAATGACTTGGGTTGGAAGGACCTTAAAGATTGTCCAGTTCAGAGGATGTGCTTGCACACTGGGTGCTCCCCATTTCTGTGCTTTACTGGGGAAGGATGGTGAATCCCAGTGCAGCACGACCACCGGCCTCCCCTTAAGCTGCAGGGGAAGGCGAACCACCTCGCACGTGTAGGCAGCGCAGTGCAATGAAGTGCAAGGATCAGCGTGTGCCTCCCTGGGAGCGTAGATCTGTGTGTGCAAACCTTCTTGGGTAAATCCTCAGTGATGTTGTTCGGGTTTGGTTTTGGTTTTGCAAGGTTTAAAAGAATTAATTACCGATTCACAAATTAACAGTGCTATCCCACCTTTCGTCCCAACCCCACTGCAGGGGCCAGTGAAGCTCCCAGGCAGTGTGGGCAGAGGTTTGCATGGTGAAGGGGCAAAGCAAAGCACTGGGTTCAGAGCATCCCACTGCAAATCCCGCTGCTCCCCCTCCTTGGTGGTGCTGACCTGGCAATCCCAAATGACAGGCAGGCCCCTGGATGCCAGAACAGAGCGGGGCCGTTAATAAAACATCAAACCTGCTGGAATCCAAAGAGCAAAGAGAAATGGGAGATAAAAGATGATCGCATGCCTCAGCTGCCTCCAGCCCCCCAGAGAGATGCTCGCATCCCGCGGGGCGATAACTTCTGGAAGTGACTTTTAGGAGGTGCTGGGAACCAAGGGGAAAAATGGAATAAATAGGGGCAAATAAAAACACAAAGACTTGGGTTCCAGCATGGGATGGTGCAAAGCTGCTGCCTGCCGTCCCCACGAGCCCCAGCACTGCCCTGAGTCTGGGGTCAGAACACCCTGCCAGGGTTGGGTTGTTTTCCATAAGGACTCAGGGGATGTTGGAAGGCTTAATTAATTAGTGAAGATGTTTTCCACTGTTATTGTGCCTCCCCTCGAAGGCTTCTGACGGTAAATTCTCGTCAAGTGGAAGATCTAATAAGTGCCAATTATTGAAGTTTGCTAATTGCCAGATAATAATAATGCTGATTAATAATGCTTTTAACCCCACTGTTGATTTCGAACGTGGGCGCGTGCACCACGGCACCATCGCTTCCAATTGTGATTTCTTCTGGTTTGGAGCTAAGTGGGGTAAAGATGAGGTCGGTGTTTTTTTTGTCCAAGGAACATATTGTTCTAACCCCGCTCTATAAAACCTGATAAGTTCATGAGCCAGCAAGTGATTTAGAAATAAATAAATAAGCGCGCAAGGATAATGCATCTCGAGGAAGCGCTTCGTTCATTTCCTTGACAAGTGTAATTTAATTTTAATTATTTATGATTCTTCATCGCCTGCTAGTAAATGTTCTGTAGGATATTTTGTAAAACTAATGAAGTCTTAGTAATGTGAGACCTAACTCGAGCCCTGCGCGAGCAGAGGGAAGAGGCAGCTCGTCTCTCATGTCTGCTTAGTGCCATATTGGGCCGGCGATGTTTTGCTTAATTATTCTTTGCAGATCCCACCCAGGCTGGGATGCGGCTGCTCTGCACATGCCAATCTCAGAGCTTTTGCTGCAGCTTGCTCGAAAAACTCTTTGCGTTTTGAGATGCAGCAATGGGATGTGGCTCCTGCAAGAAGGGAAGCTTGCACAGGACGTGCATCCCACGAGCATCCCACGCTGACCCTTGCTGCCTGCAACACTGCTGCGGATGCTGGGAAGGGTTTTGTGCCTCCCAGTTATTCCTTTTTGATTTCTCCTCCTCCTGGAGCTACGGCAAAGCAAGGGAGGATGCTGCAGGCACGGACTGCCCCAGCCGACGGCTTCGGAGGAGAGCGGGCAGATGCGCGGCACGGGCGTACCCAGAGCAGCACGGGGTGCAGCCTAAATTTAAATGTTAAAAAGCTTTTGTTCATTACTGGTGGCATTTCCTCCCCCTCCCCATTTGTCACTCGGAGCGGAGCTGTGACTCTTTTAATATCAAACAAATAATAAGCTCCCTCTAAAGTGATTTTTCTGACAAGGAGCTCAATATATTAAACTTTATCTATATTTTAATAGCCAATTTCACACCAAACTGCCTTCTTAATAATGTATTTACCACCTGGGGATATTATTCCAACCCATCTGGAAAGAATTGGAAATTAACTGTCCCTAAACTGAGTCTGTGTGTGCTTTAGATGCAGCGGAGATAACAGCAGTGTCATTCCTAGGGGAAGTGGGGGAGGAAGCTCATCAGCACCGAGCGAAATGTCAGCAGCAAAGGCAATAGCTGGTGGGGAAGCGAGGGCTCTGCTGGTGGGTGAGAGCACGGCCCCGTTGCTCTAAAGGAGGCTCAGACACGTGGGGAGCAGCAATAGCACCTCCAGGGTCTCTCCTGTGCTTGTGAGCAGGGAGGTTTGGTTCCCAAGGGCTCAGCACGGAGTCAGGGCTCAGGGGAAGGCTGCTGCTGTGTGCAGGGATGGGGAGCAGCAGTGTTCCCCCAGCCCAGGGGCTGAGCAGGCTCCTGAGCTGCTCCACTCTGTTTTCCTCCCATCTCATCCAGACCCATATTACTGATGCAACCCCAGATTGCAGCTCCCAAACTCTGCGTACCTGCAAGCACGTGTTTGTGTAACATCTCTTCCAACTCATACAACTGTTACTGTTGCTTTTCATCTACTTTATACAGTTTCAGTTCAGCTCCCTCTGCTTGAAGAAGCTCGTGGTGGTCCCCAGCCCATCCCTCCTCGGTGCTGGAACAGCTCAGCACCCCCTGAGCAAACAGCAGGGAATGCAGGGACCCTACAACCAAGCTGGAAGGAAGCTTTTCACTTCCCCCCAGCAAAAAGCCCCTCCTGAGCATCTCTGCTGCGTTTCCCACTGCAGCTGCTGGGCCAGATCTGCTCTGCTTTTGTATTGGCCTGGCTGATAGGGGTTTGTGTGCAGGCCCTGATAGCAGTGCAGGGACACAGCCCTCCCTCACACCCATCTCCTTGGCAGAAAAGCCTGCCAAGAATTCCACTGTCTTAAAGTTTTGTTTGAATTTGACTGTTCAGAGGTTTTTTTAATTATTCATCCATTTGTACGACATGGCACCAGCGAAGCAGGTTAATCCTCACGACGTTTCCTTTTGTTTTTAACATAATTAAGGGCAGCTGCTACTTAAAGTCAGCTCAAACATCCCGGCTTTCAGATAAAAGTGCCTTTGTTTGTTGTTGTAATGAAGCAGTTTGACACTGAGATGAAAGTCGCTGCTGTTTGTGTTGTAAAAAATTGTTTTGACGCCATTTTTGAACAATGTCAAACTGTTTCCCTACATTTAGAACAAGACACACTTTGATCCAGGGGAAAAAAAAAAAAAAAAAAGAGACGTTTCAATCAAAACTAAGAGGCAGCAGCCCTTAATGATTTTAAAATAGGATCAAATTGTAAAATGTTTCCATCATTGTGTTATGTCACATAATGACATCCTTGGAGCTGTTCTTTGTGATGTTCGGCATTGCATTTAGCATCGTGAAATGTTGTAGAAATAATTCAAAATAGTCTAAAATGCTGAGATGAAATGGTGAAATTGCAAAGTGGCTCTGTAGGGTGTTAGAAGGAAATTCTGGTTTCTGGCATCTTTGGAGTCGTTGAGCTCTGTGGAAGGAAGTGTGTGTGCAGGCTTGGGTTCTTTCATCCCGATGCAGAGCAAAACCAAAGGCATGGAAATGTCGAAAGCGCTGTGTGGAATGGAAATCCTTGGAGCTGACCCGTGTTGCTGTGACTGTGCATGGCAAGGGGAGATGCTAGAGGAGCAGGACCCGGCCTTGGGCTCGGTGATTTTGGGATGGGGTTGGGAGCGATGTTTTTGGAAGCGATGAGCTGTTTGCAGATCCCAGTGCTGGAGCAGGTGCTTTGGGGCATCCGCCTTCTGCTGCTGCCTTTGGGGTTGCATCCTGCAGGGTGCTGTGACACCCCGGGCCTTGGGGACAGCCCTGTCACAGCATCATTGCTCAGCATTCAGGAACAGGGGGCTGACTGCTGTCTGCATGTCCCCAAATTGTCACCTGAGCTCAGAGACAGATGGGTCAAGGAGGAGAGGTGCACAAAGGCTGTTTGAATCCTGCAGGGGAGGTGCGAGCACTGGCGGTTACCTGGGGACCCGGAGATACCAGAATCCCTAACTTAATCAGGCAGATAACGGGAGCAGCCAGAGATGAGGCAGGAGCAGGAAACACTGAACAATAGGAGCCAGCCCCCCGGGCCCCCGTGCTGCGACAGAGATAATAAACTATATAAAAATCTGTCACCGCGCGATAAGTGATGAATTAGAATCAATTATATGTTTAAAATAATAGACCTCCCCACGGCGCTCCCCTCCAGAACGGGGATGGCTTCTGCCTGGCTCGGCGGCATTGACGGGGGCTCGCTGGCACCGTGGCTGGCAGGGCTGGGATGCTCGTGCGCAGAAATCGAAGCTGGCAGCACAGCTTTTGCCACTTGGTTTTGCATTCGCAATGCAGGCTGTGCGGTGACCTTCAGCTTCCAGGGTTTGCAAACTGAGAAAGCACCCAAGAAGCACATCAGACCCTGTTGGCTTTTGCACTCGGGTTTTGGTAGGTGCTGCGTGGTTGTGCTGACCTGCCTTCAGCCTGCTGCTGGGGGTTGTCTGCAGATTTCAGGTTACCGTATTTTTGCAATATTGGCATCACTGCTGCCTCCTGCGTGGAGGCTGCTTCTAGCAGAGAGCCACAGCTTTCTGCAGAGTGCTGCTCTGCTCCAGGACAGTGCACCCCCTGCCCCAATGCCGGAAGCACAGCAGAAGCTGTGAACGTGCCACTGACCCCCATGGATGATGCGTGGTTGGTTTGCAAGCGCTGAGCATCCTCGCTCAGCCACAGCTGGCAAATGTCTGTGGGTATTCATGGGCAGCAAGGAGCATGCCCACCCTGTCCTGTTCTTGGGGTGAAAATGGAGATGTTGGGGCGTCTGACTGTGCTGCTTGCAGAGAGTATCTCAGCTGGGCGTTGTCACCAGGGCTGGGTATCGTGGTGAGGTGGGACTCAGTGCTCTTCCTTCAGCAGCAGGGTGCTGGGGCTCGGCACGTCCTTACTGCAGAGGCTCAGTGGTTGCTGGGCTCAGCAGTGTGCTTCTAGGCACGTCTCCAAACCCGTCCTGTTTAAACACATGCTCAGGTGTTCTCAGATGGTTTTGCAAAAATGTACATTGCCCTAATGAAAGTTGATATTTTTCCCACCGAGCTCTGTTCCAGGTGAATTAAGGAGGGGTGTGGGGAGGCAGGGGGCACTGAGACTGGGGCAGAGCAGCTTGGGCTGGGCCAGGCTGAATCTGTGTGCGCCTGAGCCAGCCCTGTGCCTGGGTTTGTAGGAGTCTGGGGTGCTGGCATCGCTGTGCCTTGCCCTTTTCCAACCAAACCCTTCCAGCATGACGAGAGTTTTCCCAACTCCCTGCCCTGATAGGGAGAAGGCTCCTTGTGCACCAAAAGCTGCGCTGGAGCTGAGCCTGCACCGCTTTGTTGAGCAGCGCGAGCTGCAGCCATCAAGCCCCTGGAAGCCTGCGCTAAGCAGGGGCGCTGGGAGCAGCGCTAATGGATTGCAGCGAGCGGCTCACCAGCCACAGGGGTGCCCTGGGATTTCCCTTTTGAATCTTATTTACATTCGGACTAACAATAGCTCCCAAGCTCGGCTATAAATAATTTCTAGGAAAGAGTTGTCTAATTAAACGTACAGCAGCGAAGAAAGTTCTTTTAACCACAAGGCTGGTGTCCTAATGAACGTAATCACTGGATGGGGACAGCTTAGGAAACAGAACTTGACATCTCCCTGCGGAGGCAGAGAGATGGAGGGGAAGCGTACTTGGGGAGAATTCCCAATCAATATTTAATTGCATAGCATGTAATCTGCCTTGGTATTTTTTTTTTTTTGAAATAAAATTAAACCCCCACAAATGGGAGAACCTTTAAAGCGGACTTGAGGAGGGGGAGCCTCTATTTTTACAGCTGTCAGGGGAGGGAACAACATCCAGCTGCCCCTGTAGGCATGCAAATGGTTCATAAAAGACTACAGCCGACAGCACGGTCTGAATGAGAGAAAACCCACGGTGGTGGGAGCAGGTGATGGGCAGAGGCTGTGTGCAGGCAGATCCAGCTTGGGATGGCAGAGAGGGCTGGTGCTGCACGGAGAGCTCTGGCTGCATGCAGTGGTGTGCACAGACCCGTGCCTAGGAAGGCAGAACATCCCGATGGCTGTCACCAGGTTTTGGTGAGCTGCTGGAAAAACCCAGGGTGCAAAGGTGGTTTTAGGGCTGTGCTGCCCAAGGTGCTCTGCCATCCTGGGAGAGGTGTGTGTGTTGGTAAGGATGCATGGAAAAGGAGCCGTGGCTGGTGCCTGCCGTGCTTACAGTGACCTCAGAGCCTGTGCCTAGGGCTGAAGTAGAACAAGAGGGCTCACTGGCAGCCTGGGTGTGCTGCCCTGTGCCCTCCTGAGTATTTGTGCCTCCTGGAAGATTCAGATATAAAATGAGGGGATGTCAATTGATGCATCCTCAGTCGGAGCAGAGATGCTAATTAATGCCCGTGTGTCTTCCAGCATGGAGAGCTTGGGAGCAAGGCAGCCCTCAAAGGCACTTTCCTTTGGTTTGTGGTGGTGTCCCAAGCGATGCCAGGGCCGTGCTGCTGGCAGGGAGCTGGCAGGGGGGCTGGCAGTGGGATGCTGGAGCTCTTTCTGCCTCCAAACCTTACTGTTGGCCCTTGGTGAAGGCTTGCTCCATCCCCAGGAGGAAACTCCATCTCCTCTGCGATTAACCCGATCGGCCACTGGATGTCAATGTTGCCTCGTCCAATTACAAGTGGGAAAGAGCTGAGCCTTCAGGAAGGAGAAAACGCTGCTGTCAGAATAGCGGAGGTTGGATGTTGTTTTCTTCTGCAAAGTTGGCCGTTAAGCACCACAGGGCCATGTACGAAGGCGCTGTGGAAGAAACCATCACTGCTCTCGTTTCACTCAGCCAGGTCGGGCCTGGATCCAGGCTGCCTAAGGACTGAGCCCTGATTAGGGACAACAGGCCCAGAGCAGGATGAAAAGGCAGACACAGAAACGTGCCCTGCTTCCTGCAGGCCCAGCTCGGTGTGTGCTGAGCTGGCACAGACCCCGAGTGATGCTCAGGAGGACGGTGAAGTGCTCCCCACAGAGCTGGGTGCAAGCAAGTTTTGAGGACGTGTTGTCAGGAAGCAGCTTTTGCAGGAGCGGTTTGCATCAGATCTGGATTTAAATTTTGCAGCTTGGCCTCCTCTCTGTGATCCATCTTCTAGCCAGTCGCAGGGAAGCACAGGCAGCAGCTGCATCCTGCCAAGATTCATGATCAAGAACGCCTCTCCCCCACCTCCTCCCTCCCTTTGACAAATATTTTAAATCCAGGCCACATTTTCGGCAGCAGGTGCAGCCACCGGGCTCCCCGGCCTATTTGCACATGCAGATGGGGCATCTCTGGGGGGGCTGAGCCTTGGAAAAACAGGGCATGGATTTGGGTGTTGTCATCTGGCTCCAATGAGATGAGCAAGGATGGGGAGAGATGCTCTCCTATGTGCAATGTGGCATGGAGCAACTTAATTGAGACCTCCCTGCAGAACCCTGGGGATGCTGAGGATGTGCATGCCCTCTCCTGTTGCTGGGGACCCAGCTCCTTGCCTTTGCTTGCAGCTCTGCAGCAGTTAAAGGGAAGGCATTGCTGCTCCGAGCTCTCAGCCTTTTTTCCCTGGCAGTAAAAAGGAAGGAAAATGGACTCTTGGTTTCCATCCCTTTGGAGTTATTCGCCCTCCTTTCACTTTGGGTCGTTTGTGCGTGTTAATATCTCAAATTTAATGATAAGTCTAAGGGAATTCATTTATAAGATAAATAAGATGTTATTAGTACATTAGTGGCAAAAAATGTGCAAGGACACTGCTAATCTAAGGTGAAAATGCTTTCCTGAGTGAAATTTAATTAGCAGATTGTGTTCTATTAGTGACTTTTATGGGGAGTTCATGAAAATGAATACAAATATGATCCAGGCAGCCTCTGCTGAGCAGTGGAGCTGTGCTGGAGCACCCTCCTGCCTACCACCTCAGGAAGGGTGTGCTTCTTGCCTTTAGGGGCCGTGCTGGAAGGGTGCCATGCAAGCTGAGTAGACTCACAGCAAGCGACACAGGATGGGAGGGGATGGAAATGTCCCATTTCTCCCCCTGCTTGAGCAAGGGCTGCTTGGAGCTGCTTTCCATGGTAAGAACAGGGATGGTTATGGAGATGTCCTTCATGCATCACATTTTCTGTTAGGTGAGGATGCCTGTCCTGCACAGAACCCTGTCTCTGTGCAGGGATGTGCTGGGGAAAAGTTTCCCAGAGGCTCAGCACCAGCTTGCCACATGCTGGCAGACCCCTCTGCTGGTGCTTGCCCGGTGTCACACGGTAGCTGTGGGGGAACGGATGCCATCCAAGAGCATCATGCATCTTTAAAGACATACAGCTCCCCAGCCAGCCAGAGGGTGTTGTGCAGCTGTCACTGCCATGCTGGGGTCCCTTCCCCTCCTGGCTTGCACTGCACAGCTGGTGTGGCAGGGACTGCCATGAGAAGGAGCTCTGGAGGTGACATTGATGGCACTTCCTAGGCTTTGTGCTGAACGCCGTCCATTGGGTATTTGGGGAGCTGGAAGGCATTGCCACACTGCATGTGGTCTCAGAACCACATAGATGACTTGAGAAGGAAAAGTAGCTTAGGATGAATAAAATAAAAGGACCACTCTGATCTTGGTCTTTCCTCCTGCTTTGGGAGCAGCTGTCACTGTGGCAAAAGCTCCTCTGGTCCAACTGGGACCTGGTGATCCCTGTCAGTGTGACAAAGGGAGATGCCCTCAGTGATGCTGCTGGCCCCTTGCTCCTGGGACCAAAATCTGCAATGAAATTCTGGCCCTGATCACAGCCCGCAGCAAAAGTGCTGTTGACAGGTGGGTGGGAGGTGTGGGCAATGGGCAGAATGAATCCAGCGATCCCTGCTGGGCTTCTAAGGCTGGGGAAGGGTCTGTTAGTTACCGTTCCCAATGTCGTGTCCCAATCTTTGGTAGCTCCAAAGACCCTTCCTTCCTCCCTGCATGCAGCAGCATCCACGCAGGATCCAGCTCTTCCTTGGCTGAGCAGAGGCAGAACAGTGATGCAAACGCATGGGGAGTCATTACTCATGCAGATGATCCTCACAATTCAATAGAGGTAATTAGGGGAATGATGGAGGAAATTAGCACTTTTCTGCTGGTTTATTAATATTAATAAAATGATTCCACGGTTAAAAAAATAATAATATTGATAAAATAAATACAAAGCCATAAAAGAGCCCTTCTCAGCTACTAAACACAGTCTGCTCCAGACAGTCACCAATGGATGGCTTGCATTATTCTTCAGAGCCAGGATTTTGCCCTTCCTAAAGATGGTAACACAGCAGTGAGAAGGGATTGAGGCATGCAGGGGTCACATCTTGTCTTCCCCATCGGCAGGAAGAGCTGAAGCTCAGCAGCTGTTTCTCCAAGGCATCAGGAAGCTTGGCAGCTTGTCTTCAGTGTGCCAATGGTCTCAAAAAATCGGTTTGGATGTTGTTTTCTGAGAACTGCCTCTGATGCTTGTTGTTGTTCTGCTTCTTCCCTTGCTCTGCCTGCAGTTATCCTAACAATAATAGCAAGAAAAACGTTCCCATTATCCCCAGTTGGCAGAGAGATGCTGTAATCCTGGCTCTGCCATGAAGACCCATCCCAGGTTGCTCCCTGCTTTGCTTTTCCCATCCCCTCTCGCACTGCTCACAGCAGAGAACTGCAGACCATTGCCACCCATTTGCAGAGTGGCTTTGGGAAAATTGTTTCGTCTCTCTGCGCTGCTGCTGCGCCAGATACGCCGGGCTATTGAGGGAAGTTATTTGCAGAGGGTGAGGAGATTATCAAATTAAAGATGGCACAGGGTGTTATTAATGGAAATACATGACAAATGTATTTAAACATGTAAAAATTTAATTAGAATTTTTATTATTAAAATATTAC
Organism: Penelope pileata; assembly: GCA_013396635.1. Lineage (NCBI taxonomy): Eukaryota > Metazoa > Chordata > Aves > Galliformes > Cracidae > Penelope > Penelope pileata. The sequence goes on along the minus strand of WBMW01000545.1, from coordinate 13,200 downwards.
TAAAAGTGCTTACTGAAGCCCTCTGCTTTCTTTTGAGATCAAGGCTTTTCCAATTTCTTGCATGCTGAGAAGAGAATTTGAGGTGAGGAAGGGAATAATTGGTCCTGGGTCGCTTCTGCAGAGGGCACGGGGACTTTGCCTTGGGTCCTGGTGCAGCATTAGGCCGAGCTGTGCCCACAGCTGGCCAGAGCTGGTGCTTTTACAAAGGCATTGATGGGGTTTTGCAGACATCAAAGCACTTCATTAATGGCTGCAGGATGGCAGCGATGCCCCAGGGAACATCTCGATGGGCTTTTGGACCTGTGACCCCCTCCATCCGTGGGATACGTGCAGCCATGCTCATGGCAGCACCCAGCTCTTGGGCTTTGCCCCATCCCCAGTCACCACCGCTGCAGCTCTGGGCTCAGGACCCTGCGGGTTCCCCTCTCCCATCCTCGGGTGTCTCAGGAGCCGTGCCCGGTGCCAGGGATCCTGCGCTGAGGTGGCAGAGCAGGGAGGACAGATGGGTATTTCCATTCCAGAGGAATTTGCAGGGTTGGCAGTTTTAAGGGATGGGGGGAAGCAACCCTATCTCCCAACCTGTAAATTAAGCAGATCTGGTTGGGAACTGTCATCACAGGAGAAGAAATATGAAGCCTCTGGGGCTGTGTATGCAGAATAATTTTTCTGCCTTTAACTCTACTTAAAAGTGAGGAAATGATGAAAATGCTGAGAGCATTTTTAAATGGACCCAGCAGAGAACGGATGCTGCCCCAGTGATGTCTGTGCAGATTCTTTTGGGTGTTGGCTTGCTCTCAACTCGCTCGTACCAGAGCTCCGAAATAAATTGACTCCTTGTTAGCAGAAGATATTCACAGATGAAGGAGGAGCAGCAGCCCTTTTTATTTTGGTATTTCTGTTGGTGGGTTGCAGGGAAGCAAAGCGAGGAGGTCAGAAGTGCTGAGGAAAGCTGGGGACTGGTTTCCTGCGTTGGTTGGGACATGCAGGTGGTCTCCAGGTGCTGGAACCCCGGGGAGGAGCTGCCCCGGAGGAGGAGCTGCCGGGGAGGAACACACGCAGAGCTGTCAGGCTCCCTGTGAGAAAAGGAAACTGGGGATGTGAAGGATTAGGAAAGGTTCGTTTTAAAGAATTCTATATATATAAAAAAGAGCAGGAATCATACAGAAGCTCAAAATGTAACCCAAAGCGAACTTCCTTTGGGAGTAAACCCAGACAGCTGCACTCCCAGCTCTGCTGCCCAGTCTTTGCCCCCTGCTTTGAAGCGCTGAGCTGGGCTCCTCTCGCTCCGCTCCGTCGCCTGCAAAGCGCTCCGGGTGAAATCTTGCAGAAAAGCCCTTTGCAATCAGCTGGGAACCTGCAGCTGTCAATCTGGGGCATGCTGGATTTCAGGACGCGCCAAGCACGGAGAGTTCAGGCGGGAGAAAAAGCAGAGAGATGCATCACGACCTTGGGGCCAGACCTGCTGCTGTGCGAGGAGCGGGGACGGGAGCATTCCCTGCTTCTTCTGCGCAAACCCCCCTGGGCCCCCCTGCTCCCAGCCCTCCTCTCTGAGCTCAGACATGAGCTGAGAGCTCCCACGAGCCCATCAATGAGATGTTTTGAAGGCTCGTGCGTGCCGGCTGCTGCCTCTGGGAGCGGGCACGTGCATGAATGTGCTTGTGGTGGGGTTGGTCCAGGGTGGTGGGAGGGATGCGCTGCTCCTCGGTGCACGGATTGTGGAATTTTTGTTGTCCTTTGGGACCCAGAACCATGTTCAGACATGGGATGTCTGCACCAAGTGCGTCATCCTGGGCAGCAAATGGGATTCCCTTGGGTTTATACAGCGGGGCGCAGACAGGGCAGGGTGGGATGCATCGTGATGTGGTTCAGTGGAGGAAGATGTGCCGTGCTGGCCAGCCTCGTGAGACTGACCTTCTGCCCCAGCAACAGCAGCCCTATTTCAGGCAGGTTTTAAGTGCCCAGGTTGTTGGCCACCCTAAGCAGCCATGGGGATAGCTGCTGGTGGTGGTGGTTTCAGGAGCAGTGATCGCCCCAGATCAGTGCTCCAGAAGGCAGTGATGGAAGGGGGGGCTCAGGGGAGACCCTATTGCTCTCCACAGCTCCCTGAAAGATTGCAGCAAGGTGGGGGCCCACCTCTTCTTCCAGATAGCAGTGATAGCATGAGAGGTGATGGCCTCATGTTGCATCAGGGGAGGGTCAGGTTGGACGTTAGGAAACATTTCTTCTCTGAAAGAGCGGTGATGCACGGGCACAGCTGCCCAGGGAGTGGTGGGGTCACCGTCCCTGGAGGTGTTCCACTATCACGGAGATGTGGTACCTAGGGACATGGCTCAGTGGGCATGGTGGGGATGGGCTGGGGTTGGACGTGGTGATCTTAGAGGTCTTTTCCAACCTTCATCATTCTGTGAATCTATAACAAAGTGGGTTTGGTGGCTAGCTGAAGACAGGGCACTGCGTGAAATGAACTGTGACATCCAGGGCTGTGGTGTGATAGGAATTGAGAGGGACGTGAGAGCCAGCGCAGCTTTCCTTGCTCCTCTCCTTCCTGCCTCCCCTGGATTCCAGCAGTGTGAGGTTTTCACCCCGTGTGTTGGGAGCAGTATCTCAGAGGTGCCTCGAAGCCATTTGTTTCCTGTTTAATTGGCTGGTGGAGAGAAGATAACAAAGGGAAGTCATGCAGGGGAGGTTCTCATTGATGCCGTTTTTGGCAACAGAGTCACAACATCCTAAATTTATTTATTTAATTGCGTTATTAAAAGTATAAATAAAAATAAATCCGGGAGAGCAGCCGGATCTATGCTTTGCATCTCTAAAATAGAACCATAAATGCCAGGGAGCACTGGGGGGATGATTTATTAGCCTGTTATCGTGAGTGACTGGGATGCTTTCGATGGAGTCCTTGCTAATTTCTAACAGCTGCATTAAATCACAGATGCTATCAGCTATTATAAAATAATCACCCGGCGGTCTGCAAACCAGCACGAGCCCAGGGTCAGCGCTGGAGCCCTTCATTTGTTTCACATCTCAGCCCCTCCAATTCCTGCTAGGGGGAAATAAATAGGACTTGTAGCGGCCTCATTTTATCATCCAGGAGTTGACAATAAATAAAACCTCTATAAACCTTTTTCTAAAAGGAGTTTGGACTGGAATTTGCAACGAGAGGAAACCTTGTTTTGTGCTTAAATATGGCTGTGCGATGTCAGGACTCCCGGGTCCTGTTCCTGGCTCTGGAAGGAGCCTGTGCCTGCAGATTTACGGGGCAGGCTGAGGCTCTCAGGATTTCTGCTTTGGTCAGGCTGGGAGAAGGAGAGCAGGTCGGGTGGCATTTGGGGACGTCTGTCTCCACTGCTCCGTCTCCTTCCCTGCGCTGGTTCAGACAAGTCACTTACGTTTTCCTGGAGCTTGACTGCCTTCCTCTCGTCTGACAAATAACGCGTGTGTTTATGTGGCTGGGCTCCAGGGGGGGTTAATGCTTGGCCTGGAAATCTCTTTAGAAGTGTCAATTTGTAGCGACAGAGAAACAACAACGAACAGGAGAAGCTTCCAGGTCCGGGAGAAGTTAGGGAGCCCTGCTGCAGTGTCAGGGACAGCTCTAAAGGGTGAAGGAGATGGGAGGGAGAACCACAAATAAATGAAAACAAAGCGGTTAGGAAGAAAACGCCACCCATCTGCAGCACTCGTGTTTTGCTTGACGGTTTTGCTGTGTGTTACAAGAGCTGCTTAACGTGACAAACATTGAGTTTAATAAGAACATATGGGAGAGATGTGGGCAGAGCGTGCGGATGGGGTGTGCAGCTCATTGTGCCATCTGACACTGGTACCTGGGGATGAGATGAGCAGCTCTGGGCACTGAGATTGGGGTGTTCCCACCCTGGGCATGGGGTGTTGTGGCTGAGCCGTATTGCTACAGGGCTGTGCATCCACCGTGTGCGTGGGGCAGAGCTTTGGAAAGATCCTTGCCTAAGTGTAGCCTTGGGCAAGTGTCTCAAAGGATGCCTATTTGGTTTCCTTTGTCTTTTCCTGCCTTGTTCTCGCTGCAAAGTGGGCTAACAGACTCTGCAGCCTGCAGGTTGTTTCCCTGCTGCAGATTGTCGGGTTGTCAGCAACCCGGAGATAGCACGGATTGCTGACAGTGAGCAGAACGGAGGCAGTGCTGTGTACAAAAACCTTGCTCAGCCTTTGAAAGTGCAGTCAAACCCTCCCCTAAGGTTACTCTTGCTCATAAAGCCTGCTTAGTTTTCTCTGCTGCAAACCTAGATTTGAATCCCAGATTCCAGACAGACCTGGGCTTTGAAGAGAATTGGGTTGGAGTCGGGAGCGAGTGGCTCACACCAGGCTGACTCTGAAAGATGAATTAAAACTGACCCGGGAAGATGGAGATGCTCACATTCCCACCCCAGCTTTGCAGCTTGCATATTTATCTCCTCGTGCCTGGTACCACTGGGAATAAATCAGCAGCGACGTGTGCACGGAGCAGGTGCTCTGGCTCAGGTAGCCACTCCAATCAAACTCCCTGGGAAGTTCTCCAGACTGTGCAGGAGCTGAGATCCTTCCCTCACCAAATATTTTTTTAGTATTATTCTTCCCTCCATGCTTCAGCCCTTAGAATTTCAAAGGTGAAAAAACAAAACAAAACAAAAAACCAACACTGTCTGCACCAGCTGCAAAAAGACTGAAAATCCAGAGAGCTTTTATTTCTCCTGGGACTTCGCAGCCCACGAAGGTGGGGTGGTTCAGAGGCTGAGAAGTGCTCAGACCTTCAGCAGCACTGAGCCCAGCAGCACTGTGGGGATGTGCAAGGAGGGGGAGTGGTGTATATATATGTGTGTGTGTATGTATATGTAGATATACCTGTAGGTGTGTGTATATATATAATTAGTCAGATGTATTTTTCTCTCCCTCCCTCCCTCTTTCTCTGTACATCTTGCTGCCTTGGCTGCTCTGCCTGCAGCTCAGCTTTGGTCGGGGCTGGCACTGTGCAGGGCACCAGGGTTTGCAGGCACTCGTGCCTGCGTTGCATGGGGGTGGGTTTGCTGCTCAGCCCAAGGCTGGGAGGTGCCTGGTCCTCCTGTCTCTGAGCACAGCAGTAGGCTGAAGCCACTGGGGTGGTGGCTCCTGGATCATCTGGGTGTGAAAAATATCAATGCCCACTGAAAGTGGGTAGATGGGATTTTCCTTTCTTTGGCTTTCCATATGTGTGCTGGGGGCATCGTTGCTGAGCTCCCAGGGCAGCCAGACCTGGTGTTTCCCCATTCCAGCATCTAGTGTAGGTGGCACAAGTGTGCTCTGATCATTGATGTGTCTCTATTTTGTAAATAAGCCTGGAGGCTATGTGATGGCATCGTGGTTAGAAATAGGATAAACAGGGCTCTGTGCTATCTGTTTATTTGTTCTTTTATTCATTCAGTTAAGAGCTCACAAAACACTTTGCGAGCGTCTATAAAACGCACCTTGTCGTGCTGCCAGGAGGGGAGAGAAGTTCCTGCTCTGTGCTGGGGGACAGCGGGGGGCTCATGGCAGCGTGGGGCCATGGGAGGCACAGGAGCAGATCCCAGCTCCCGTCTTCCATTTCCAGTCTGTAATGGGAAAACTCAAGTTCACATCACACATCCAGGCTCAGCAGTGCCATTTGTGCTCAAGATCCTATTTCTTGGTGTTTCTCCTCCTTCTGGAGTAACTCAGGAGCATCACTTTGCCTCCACACCTTGTCCCAAAGAGAAGTGGTACAGGAGTATGGTACTAATGATGGAGAGACCTCGATTAACCCAGCACGGCTCCTTTGCTATCAGAGCTCATTCCCATCTGCACATCTTATTTCAATTCCTCCATTTTAAGGATGCTTTCAGCCCATCCGTGCTCCTGGTCCCCTGGTCCTGGAGTGGTCAGGGTCCTCATGGAGACCTCTGTGCCCTCCCCCTGGCTGCTGCCCCTCTTCTCTCCCCATCTTTGTGGTTTGGGAACCACAGGCAGAGTGCTGGGAGCCGGCAGTGCTGCTGCCCTGCTTACAGGAGCTCTCAGCTCTGTCTGCATAACCTACTTTCTCCTCCCTTCCCTCTAAATAGGACTCGAGGCCAAGGCATGGCAGGGACGATGCGCACACAGCACCTGCAGCACAGTCAGGTTCCTTCGAACAGTCCCAGTATGGAAAAGCAATGGCTGGTAATGAAGCAGGCTTTTAATTGCTGCTCCCTGCCCTCTCTCAAAGTGTGGTCAGCCTCATCCAGGTGCCAGACTCTCCCCATCCCCTGCCCTGTGTTTTCTTTCTCTTCTCTAATGCTCTCCCCCACCTGCTCCCTATCCCTCCTTTCAGCCCCGGTCTGATGTTCCCATACCTGGGCTTCCCACCCCACTACCAGGAGCACGGTAGTGGCTCCCATGTCTGCTGGGAGCACTGGTCCCAGCCAGCTTTCTGCAGCCTGCAGGTCTCCTGAGGCTGGAGATGGTGCAAAATTTGGCATTTCGATCCTCAGGGATGCAGAACCGCCGTGGCTGATGGCAGCAGGGACTGCGCAAGGCCGTGGGGTGGAAGTACAGTGCCATGATGGGGTGAAGCATTGCTGATAATATTTGCAGAAGCTGCTGAGTATTGTGATGTTTTTACGGTTCTGTTTGGCGATTTTTTCAAAACAACGTCCTTCACGCACCGGGCTGAACGTTCACGTGTTTTGATATGGAAATGTTTTGTTAATGAAGCAAAATGTCACATCTGTAATCACCCCATCCCCCTTCCCTCGAGAGAAGGTTTTTACAGAAAAGCTGCACAGGAGTTGAAAACCTGCCCGAATGCACTAAATACCAACAGTAATGGCAATGAAAAATCTTGGCATTGCAAAGAAAATCTTAACATTTTGCTTTCCTTAGGAAAAATGAAATCCTGGATTGTTGTCAGAAGTGCTGCTGGAAAATGAGATCCTTGAGTCTGAAGCTCTCCGAGCGATGCCGTGACGGCTCAGTTCTGCTTCACCTGGGTTTCTCAGCCTCTTTGAGGTCTGCTTCAGCAGTGCAGACTGTTTTCAAAGTTTCTTTTCTTTAATATTCGGTGTGATGGGGCGGCTGCTTTTAACTCCTCGAGGCGGGTGTCGTCAGAGCTGCCTCCTTTTTGAAAGCCGTCAGGTTTTCCCGTGCTTGAAGCATGCCATATGTCTCTGCTGCAGCGGGGATTTAAGCTGCACGCTGAGCACTAAGTGTAAGGCAATCCCATTAGGAGCCCCAGCCGTCGGCGTGGAGTTGCACATCCTCCTGAACTTGCACCTGCCTCGCCGTGCAACCTGAGTATGTGTCTTTATGGCAGCTTTATGGGAGGATCTGTGCGTGTAGGGCATGGGTGGCCAACCTGGGCTGCAGCGAGTGAAGAGGAGTTGTCTTGGGTTGCATATGAAATGTATAATGTAGCCAATGTATATAACAAAAGCTCTTTTTTGTAATTTTTTTTTTAAAGCCTAAGAAAGAGCAGCAAAAACATAAAGACGGTAGGACACCTGACCTTGGTTTTGTGAAACTAATGCATCATTCTGCTTCGATGGAAGCGGTTGCACTTCTCAGTGAGTGCTCAAGGTGTCCATCAGAGATTTTTGATGGAATTTTACTCCTCCTGTGCTTCATCCTTAAGAACAGCTGATCACAAACATACACGCTGCCAGAAAGCGATGACGTGCATAAGGCGTGATCGTGAAGCTGGCGATATTTTCCTTTGGCAAGAGAGGTCTCACTGAATTCTAGTAGAGAGACACGACCAAATTCTGAGTTGAATGTCTGCTTGCAACTCTGTCCATTCCAATCACAACTCCATTTGAAAATTTGCAGGTATTTATGTTGACTGAAAATGGGGTCGCAAATATACCAAAAAATTGTTGACTCTTTTGGCAATCTTGAAACCTCAAATCCCTTTATCAAAACAGAAAGCAGGGCTGTATATTTTTCACAGTTCACAGGACTGTGTTTAGCCAGTGTATCAAGAAGCATAAAATTATTTGCCGTAACTTATGTGCCCTCCCCGTGTCCTGGGTTCAGCTCAGGCAGTGCTGAGCGATGGGTGCGAGCCCCGTGGTGGTGAAGGGCCACCACCATGGTGACACAGCGGCAGGGGTGGCTGCATCCTGAGCTCTGCTGGGCATGAGGATGGTGTCGAAGGGATGCTGTGCTCCATCTATCTGCTAAAATGAGAGCAAACCTGTGCTGGTGCAGTGCTGCCCTTGCTTTTTCCCAGCTTGTCTGTAGCACTTAGAGGCAAGGTGTGAGAGCCCTTCTTTCCCAAAAAATCCCTGCATGCCCGTTGAAAGCATGCAGCACGAGGGCCCAGGGGTGATGGGGCAGCAGAACTCGAGTTTGCATGTTCTGCCACAGTGAGCTTGAGCACTGTGCTCAATTTGAAGAATAGGCTGCGTTTTTTTCGCAATTACCTCGGCTTTTTTTCTTTTTTTTTGGGCTAAATTCATGCGATAAAATGCATTAAATGTAACAGCACGGAAAATAAAAGTTCGGTTTGCAGAGAAATCCTGATTTAGTGTGAAGATAAAACAAGATAAAACAAGTGGAAAAATTAAGTGGAATAAATAAATCCTGCCCGATAGAAGCGAGAGGGTGACAGAAGGAGAGGGGAGGAGAGGTGAACGCGCTCTGCATGGAGAGATGCTGCGGTGTGGGCAGTGCTCAGTCCAGCTGCTAACATCTGTAGGACGGCTTTCATCCTGGAAAAGGGCATTTTCCATAGGGAGAATGGGGCTTGGCTGCTGTTTTTTTGCAGTGCAGAAGGATGCTGCGTGCTCAGGGGCTGGAATTAGGTGTGCTCATTGTGCTGCCCCGTAAGGATGCCAGTCCTCTCCTGGGTGTTAGGTATGGAGGAGTCTCATTTTTGGGTGAAGAAAGAAGAAAATGGGGAAAGCGAGAAGCAGGGCGGGGTGCGGGGGAAGAGGTGTTGGGAGGAGTTGCCAAATACGCCGGGTAAAAATTAGCAGCTGCAAGCGTGCAAGAGAAAAGGTGGAGAAGAAAGGGGGTAGGGACAGATGGAGAGAAGGAGGGAGAGAAAGAGGAGGTGGGAGAAAGGGAGGAGGGGATAACAGAAAGAGAGTTAAAAATCCCATCGCCCCGAGCCCAGACGCCATCTGGATGGAGCAGGGCACCGGCGGGCGCAGCTCTGCGTACCCGCGCGGAGGTGGGTGTGCGCGGCAGCCAGCTCGTGTGCCCGAGATGTTCCAGCTGAGAACCTTCCCGTGCCCCAGCAGAGGCAGGCATGAAAGGAGCCCCGTTGACAGAAAGCGCCGAGCAGCTGCCTGCGAGCAGGGGACCGGGAGCAGCCGCTGCTTTGAACGAGCTCTCGGGGCTTCCAGGAGTGCTGGAGAGCTGCGCTGCCGCCAGCGCTGGGGGTGAAGCCGGGATTGGTGCTTTGATTAAACAAGCCCTCGTCCTGCCCTCCTCCTGGGGCTGCAGCTCTGTGGGGGTTTTTGCTTTTCTGGGTGAAGTGTTAACTCCTTCCCTTGTGAGCAAGTATTAGAGACGGCAGCGTGGAACGATGCAGAGGAAGCTGTTTGCCGTGAAGCTGTGCAGTTTTCTCTGCCTGGTGAGGGATGCACCATGCTGCTGCTGCTGTGTCCAGGCTTCCCCTATCCCAGCCTGCTCCCAGGAAAGCCATGGGTTGTGAATATCTGTGCCTGCAGTGGAGCTAGGAATGATCCTTGGAGCTCTTTGAGTGAGGCAGTGCCCTGAAATATGCCGCGAGCAGTGGGGTGCTCGGGTCCCAGTGCCATTGCATGCCCTCATCACAAGTGCGTTGAGTTCCAGTGCCACTGGATGTCCCCAGCCCAAGTGCATAGGGTCCTGGTGCCACTGGGGTGTCCCCACCCCAAGAGCATGGGATCCCGGTGCCATTGGGGTGTCCCCATCCCATTGAATCTCAGGGAACCTGACTCTTTCCTCGCTGCACACAGAGCACCTCTGTGCTTCCCTGATCTTTTGGAGCAAGGGGAAATAATCTGAGGACAGAGAACAAAAATCTGTGAGTGGGTCCCGGAGCCCTTGGGCTGCTCCCCAGTGTGGAGCTGTGCTGCTGCTGAGCGGCTCACAGCCCCCGGGCTCCGGTCCTTCACTAATTACTTCCAGGCCTGTACTCTTGACATTTGCAAGCTCCTGATTAGAGCAACGAGGGAGAAATCTCCAAGGGAGATAGAGGCCAAACTGCGCCACTAATAAAAGCTGAGATTGACAACCGGCTGCGAAGCGGCGAGGGGAGGTGGAGGGACTCGTCCTTGCAGTCTCGGTTTCTTCCTGAGCCTCTGGGATGACGAGAGAAGGTCAGGGCTTGTTAACGTCACCGTGAGGAGCAGGATCTGCCACTGCCATATGCCTGGTGCCCCCAGGGCTCTGCCAGCCCCCAGTCCCTCCCAGCTGCACGATATTATTAGACATGGACCTGAGCCCAGGCCACCTGCAGCGTACCCCATGCGACCTATGGTGTGCACACCGTCTGGGTACAAAGCTCTGCTTTCTGCCTCCCCCCTTGCAGCTGGGATGGAATTTTTGCAGCCTCCTGCATTTTGAAGCCTCTCTCTCTTGCCCTTTTCTCTCCCATGTGCCAGCGTGCTCCCTTCATTCAGTTCCATTGTGGTCACTCAGGAGGTGACAGTGATGGAATGGCCCAGAAGATGAAGATGGGGCTTATGGTGATGCTTATGGCACGGAGCATCACCACGAAGCCCCTCAGCTCTCATGTGGGAGCTGTCCTGGGGGGAGCACGTGGCAAAGCAGCACAGGGCCAGTGCTGATGTGCAGCTGGGGCAGGGGGATGCCACTCCCCTGCTACCAACATGTGCCCAGAGAAGCAAGCAGGTGTTTCTCTCTCATCCATCACACCTTGCTGCTGCCTTTTTCCTTCCCAGGCACAAGCATCACCCCTGGGGCTCCTGAGGAATGGGGGAGCTCGGCTGCAACGAAACATTGCTTTCCTCCCTGTATTTCTGAGCCCAAAGTGGCCTCGGGGGTGAGCATGGCTGAGGCTGTTGCCTGCAGCCTCCTGCAGAGCTGTTCCAGGCTGTTGGGTCCGTACCCAGTTAGGCAGGTTTCTGTTACATAAATATGCATAGCGCTCCCTTTCCAGCCCCCTCTTTCCCCTCCCCAATGCCCCATATATGCTCACCTGTACTCAGCTGTCTGCAGCAGCCACTGGAGCTATCTGTCTATCCATTTATGCCCTGCCTATGCATCTGTTCATGTAACCATGTCTCTCCAGCCTCCTCAGATGCTCTTTCTGAGGCAGACAGGCTTTCCCCCTTTAAATCTCTCCTCTCCTGAATTTTCTGTCTCTGGCACCTTGCTGCTACACACACTCCATGTCTACATCTTCCTATCCCAAGGGATAAGCAGCGTTATGCCCAGCTGAGCACTGGGTCCCTGCAGCATCCTCCCCCTGGAGCTGGTCCTGCTGCTGGAGGAGGCTCAGCAGTGTTTGGGGCTCTCCAATGCATGGGGAGCTGCAGTAGGTTTGTGCTGACTCCTTTCTCTCTGTGCTCCTTCCCTGCAAACAGCTTTGCTTCTTCTGTGCTAGGGTGGAGCAGGAGATGGGGTGTCCTTCATCCCCATCCTTCCCCCCAGAAGATGCCCGGTGCTGGCTGTATATTCAGGGTTGGTTTAAGCCAACTTCTGATGGAGAACTCAACCCTGCTTTTCTCGGCACTGCCCTATTTATCCAAGCTGCAGTGAGCATCCCTCTGGTGCCTGCAGCCATAGCTGGTGCCGGGAGCCTGCGTGCATCTCTGCAGCACCAGCCCGTGGCCAGGGCTGTGTTCAGGGTCACTGCATCCCCCTGCCACATGTGATGGACCCGCTCTGCTGATCATTAGGGAGTGCTGCAAAACCCTTGCAAATCTCTTCTCCATCAGTTCTAGTAGCCATGTGTGGGTCTCTGGATTAGCTCGGGGCCACAAATCAGCTAAGACTATTTTGCTGGCCCTCACGTTCTTCCTGTAGCCCCTTCCCTGAGATGCATGCAGCAGAAGAGGTGGATGCCCTTTGGGGAAGGCACCCAGCCCTGCTGCCCTGGTCCAGCTCCTGTTGGGTGGGCACAAGGGACTGTACAGCACAATGCAGAGAGACAACAACATAGCATTGAGTTCCTTTTGTAGGCACAAAGACGTGTCTGGGTGGTCCCTGAACGCCTGGTGCCCCTTTTGCTCTCTGAGCATGTAAATGGAGGCTTTGGGTTGTCTCTGAATGAGGAATTTGTTGCTGATCTTGGGTGCTGTGCTGATGGGAGCAGTGAACCCAACANAGCCGGGGAGCGCCGCGTGCGGACATCGCTGCAGCTCCGCGGGGAAGTTTCGATCTTGCGGCAGAATCGGCGTTTGGGG
>WBMW01000544.1:29581-47218 GCA_013396635.1 Penelope pileata | reverse complement strand
AAAAAAAAAAAGAGAAAGAAATGGAGCTCGGCAAACTGTGCCTCCAACGCGGAGGATTTGGGGCGGGCGGAGGTGATGTCCCACGGCTCCGCGCAGAGCCCGGGATATTTTTACAGCGTGCTCATCCAACAACTGCCCCCGGCCTGGGCACACAAAGCCTTTCCCAGGATTTCCTCCGCCAACCCTCGCCAAGAAGGAGCGAAATGACAGAAATACATTTGTCCAATCTCGGGTTATCCGGCCAAAAATTCCTCGGCGGCAAATTCCACCCCGACAGCGCTCGGCTCCTTGGCCTTAGCGGTGTTATTTCATCCGTCCCTGGCACGGAGGGGAACTCTGTCCCAAGCTCTGGCAAAATCAGCTTTTCCCATCTGGAAGCGAATGACTAAAAGCCTGGAATTGGTGTTTTTTAGGGAAAACAGGAGCTGGAGCACGAGGCTCGTCCCGCACCGTGCCCGCAGGCACCGTCCCACGTGGGATGGGCAACGCCAGCAGAATCGGCCTCAGGAGCTGCTGGCAAATGGGATTCCCCAAAATTCCTTTGGGAATTGCACCGAGTTCTTCAGCTCCTGGGCCGAGGTGCAGGGGAAGATCCTTCAGCTGGAAGGGGACAAAGATCCGGGCACCAGCGACCACTCGCAAGCGAAGGGAACGGAAGCGCGTGAAGCACTAATTGCGTTTTTCCGCCCTAATTTCTGAAATTCCATCTCACTCCTGTTCTGCAGATGAAGAAGGAAACGTTGGCTTGGGACTAAGAGAAAAATCTCAGCTTGGGGAACTGACCACAGCAGAACCACCAGCTCCTGTCGCAGACAACGTGCCCACAGCGCGGTCCTGAGCACCAGGGGTTGGGTTTGGTGCACGAAGAAATCCCCTAGGACAACACACACAAATCCGGCGAAAGAGAGAGCGTGGCGGATGGCTGCTGCTCCTGCATTGGGAGATTTCATCCCCCCAGGACAAAACTTGGGAAGAATTCGCAGGTCGATGGCCATGGATGAAGAGAAGATGAAGATGGGATGAGAAATGTGAAGCTCCTGTGGGCGCTCCACTTACCTACGGCTGCACGGACGCGGCCAAAGACCCGGCTGCAACACGGGGCAGGGGCTGCGAGGAGCCCCAATTTGGTCTTACTTGGGGTAAAAGCCCTCACAGGAAGGGAAAGGAATCAAAATTGGGCGATACGTGCACTGCAGACCGTGGGGATCGGGGAAGAGATGAGAAAAGCTTTGGGCTGAGCGGAATTAACGGAATCCTCAAATGGGACGGGCTGGGATGAGGAGGGACGAACCAGCGCCAGCGGTGAGGGTGAAAAGGCCACGTGAGAGCCAGAGCAGAACGTCCTCTCTGATTTGCGTTGGAGATGCCCAACTTTGGGTCAGATACCCAACTTTGGGTTGAAGATGCACAATGTCGGGTTGGAGATGCCAATGTTGGGTTGGAGATGCCCACCACTGGGTTGGAGATGCCAATGTTGGGTTGGAGATCAATGTTGGGTNTGGGTTGGAGATGCGCAATGTTGGGATTGGAGATGCCAACGTCGGGTTGGAGATGCCAACATCGGGTTGGAGATGCCGAAGTTGGGTCGGAGATGCACAACATTTGGTTGGAGATGCCCAGCGTTGGGTTGGAGATGCGCAATGTTGGGTTGGAAATGGCAACGTTGGGTTGGAGATGCGCAATGTTGGGATTGGAGATGCCAACGTCGGGTTGGAGATGCCAACATCGGGTTGGAGATGCCGAAGTTGGGTCGGAGATGCACAACATTTGGTTGGAGATGCCAACATCGGGTTGGAGATGCTCAAGTTTAGGTTGGAGATGCTCAACTTTAGGTTGGAGGAGATGTGCAATGTTGGGTTGGAGATGCACAGTGTTGGGTTGGAGATGCACAACGTTGGGTTGGAGATGCTCAACTTTGAGTTGGAGATGCCAAAGTTGGGTAGGAGATGCCAAAGATGGGTTGGAGATGCCCAAGTTGGGTTGGAGATGCCNATGTTGGGTCGGAGATGCCAATGTTGGGTCGGAGATGCCGATGTTGGGTCGGAGATGCCCAAGTTGGGTGGGAGATGCCAATGTTGGGTCGGAGATGCCAATGTTGGGTCGGAGATGCCGATGTTGGGTCGGAGATGCCCAAGTTGGGTTGGAGATGCCAACGCAGGCAGCTTCAAGGCCCAAAGACGACGAAGGGCGACCACGACGGCCACCAGTGGCTTGGAGCAAGCGACCACGGGAAGGATGGGATGGGAGCAGCCGCTGCGAACCCGACGCCTTCCCCTGCTGCTTCCCTGGGCGATGTCAGCGCCTGTCCCAGCCGCTGGGGGACACCGCGGGGGGAGCTCGGCTCTGCACAGCTCAGTGCTGAAGGCAACAATCCAAGCTGGGAAGCTGCTCTTCCGATCACCAGATCACCTTCCTCACGTCACCAAAATAGAAAGAAGCTCCCATGATGTCACCTCGGGACGTGGCAGAGCGCAAGGACCGCGCCGGGCACGACGCCCGGCACCCAATGGCTGCACCCAATGGTTGCACCACAATGGCTGCACCCTACGGCCTCGTCCTCTGCTCCCACCCCCGCCCCTCCCCCCTGCAAAGAGGAATAAACGCTGCTGCAGCACCTCTGCCTCCCATCAGGGTTAACACTACGATTTGGGTTATACAAAAGGTGCGTTTTCTGTAGCAAGCCAAACACTTTTATTTGATTTTATTATTAAAACAAAAAAAAAAAGGGATAAAAGCTATACAGTTCTTTTGTTTTTCTCTTTCTTTTTTTTTTGAAAGGAGGTTGTGGTTACATGGCTGTGAAAAAACATGCAGACAAAATATAAAAATAAACAGATCTGTATCAAGTCATTCCCAAACACTAACTGGAAGAGCTCTGAATAAAAACGGGACAAAAAGTCCATTCGGGGTCAAACGCGTTCCAACCTCCCAACAGCTCACACCGGTGCAATGCAGGGAGGCTGGAATGAGAGGTTTGCCCCAAAAGCATGCAGGTAGCATTGCAGGAAGAGAGCAGAACCCCCGCTCTGCGCTCACGGGGAAAGCACGCGGGGGGGACACGATAACAAACGGCTCCGAGACCCAAACCGAAGGAACAACAGCACAACAAAGCACTCTGTGATGTCCTACAGCCTGGGAATGGAGAGAAATGCAAAATCCTACAGCCTGGAAATGGAGAGAAATGCAAAATCCTACAGCCTGGGAATGGAGAGAAATGCAGAATCCTACAGCCTGGGAATGGAGAGAAATGCAAAATCCTACAGCCTGGGAATGGAGAGAAATGCAGAATCCTACTGCTTGGGAATGGAGAGAAATGCAAAATCCTACTCTTGGAAATGGAGAGAAAAGCAAACTCCCATTGGCTCCGGGATGTTAAAGGGTCCCGGGCTCGGCTCTGGCTCTGCCCTGGGTGGGACTGAGCACCCCAAGTGATGCCCACTGTTAACCTATGTCTCCCTTTCTGCCCCAAAAACGGGGCTCAGCCCCTGCTCACCCCAACCTGCAGTGTTCCCCGTGCCCACCTGGACTCGTTGGACACCCAAGGAGCCTCCAGGGAAGAATCATTTAGGGGGAAACTGGAGGGATTTGGGGTTTTCCTGAGCTGGGGGAGAGCAGGGCCAGCGGCGGTCGTGGGAGCGACCGAGGGGGCTGAGACTGCCCGGAGCTGCCGAGCGAAACCATCGCAATTTAAGCGTGGAAAAACAGCTCATGCTACAAAAATGAGCGACTGGAGCAGAGAAACTTAACCCAGGGAAGGGGAAAAAAGAGCCAATTCTTCCCCAAAAGCTGCTTGGAGCGAGAAGAGCCAGCCCTGCCCGCAGCAGAGCACAGCTGGGCCCAGCAACCTTCCCTGCCTGCAACAACGCCGGGACCTGGCTCCGAGCTCGCTCCAAGGAAGGGATTGCAGAAAACACCAAGCAAAACCTGCCAGCACAAACCCCAGGGTGCCGTTCTGCGAGGCCAGAGCCGCAGCTCGGGGTCGTTTGCGTGCACCTGGGTGCTAATTGCAAGGAGCTGGATGGGAAGAACCCTCCCGGGCTGCGGCGCTGGTCTCACACAGCTTAAGGCAAAGGTTGGAGTTGGGTTTTTTGCTCTTTGCAGCCTCTGAGAGCTGTCCTGCAGAGGAGGTGGCAGCCTGGCTCAGATCCGAGCGCAGAACACCCCAAAATCTCCTTCCCCACCTCAATGCTGCTGTTTCCTTGCAGGGAAAGAACACCAAAATATCTCCTAACAGCCCCAAAACGGCCTCGTCCTGCTCTGGGGTGCAGAGGGAGGAGTGGGACAAGTGACGAGGTGACAACAACGTCACAAAAGGTGATGGTGGTGACAACAATGTCACCAAGAGCTGATGGCATTGAAACAATGTCACCACCAAAAGCTGATGGTGGTGACAACAACGTCACCAAGAGCTGATGGCATTGACAACAATGTCACCACCAAAAGCTGATGGTGGTGACAACAACGTCACCAAGAGCTGATGGCACTGACAACAACGTCATCAAAAGCTGATGGCATCGACAACAACATCACCAAGAGCTGATGGCATTGACAATGTCACCAAAAGCTGATGGCACTGACAACAATGTCACCACCAAAAGCTGATGGTGGTGACAACAATGTCACCATCAAAAGCTGGTGGCTGTGACAATGTCACCAAGAGCTGATGGCACTGACAACAACGTCACCAAAAGCTGATGGCATTGAAACAATGTCACCACCAAAAGCTGATGGTGGTGACAACATCACCAAGAACCGATGGCACTGACAACAACAGCACCAAAAGCTGATGGTGGTGACAACATCACCAAGAGCTGATGGCAGTGACAACAGCATCACCAAAAGCTGATGGCACTGACAAGAACAGCACCAAAAGCTGATGGTGGTGACAACAATGTCACCAAGAGCTGATGGCACTGACAACAATGTCACCACCAAAAGCTGATGGTGGTGACAACATCACCAAGAGCTGATGGTGGTGACAACAATGTCACCAAGAGCTGATGGCACTGACAACAACGTCACCACCAAAAGCTGATGGTGGTGACAACTGCGTCACCAAAAGCTGATGGCTGTGACAACAATGTCACCATCAAAAGCTGATGGCAGTGACAACAACGTCACCAAAAGCTGATGGCAGTGACAACAATGTCACCACCAAAAGCTGATGGCACTGACAACAATGTCACCACCAAAAGCTGATGGCACTGACAACAATGTCACCACCAAAAGCTGATGGTGGTGACAACAACGTCACTGAAAGGTGACAGTGGTGACAACGTCACCGAAAACTGCACAGCCACGGGACGTGGGGCCAAGCCCCCAGCTCCCACCACGTTTTTGGGGGCTGTCTACAACCTGAGACACATCGAGACCCCCGCCCAACGCTTGGCCTCATGGGAAAACCTCACACAAAGGCCACGTTGGCCCAGCGCTGGGTTTTTCTGGTGGGATCGGCACCATCAGATAAATTTTGAATCCCATTTTTAATGGGACGTCAGCACCCCGGGGTCAGGTGGGGCTGAACCCATGTAGACCTCCAGCTGCACCTCCACCAATGGATCTGAGCCCAACCATGCCATCTCCTCACTGCTATCCCATCTGTGACCAATGGTGGTTGGACCACCAATGGATTTCAGCCCAACAATGCCACCTGGCCACCTCCATACAGCAAAACCTCTAAAAAAAAAAAGCCAGATCCTACCAAAAATAGACAAAAGTAGGCAAAGCACGCAACCTCCACGCGACGGCCAAAGACGGCGACCCGCAGCGCTACCCCGACACAAACCCTGCAAAGTTGGAGCGTTTAGGGGAACTGCTGCCAATCCCCGAGGCTTTGGAGGACAAAGACAAGAGCTGGGCAGCCAAGGCCGTGGGACTGCAGTGGATTTCTGCTGGGTTTTGCTGCTCTTTGCTCTACAGACCCAACAGGACCTCACCTCCCTGACTCCTGCTGCTGCTTCCTGTGCTGGGAAGAGCCCAGGGCCACCTCCTGGGCTGGGTGAGCAGCCAGAGGAGAACACGGCTTTCACTGACCCAACAGAGCTTTGCTTCTGCCAGAGCCAGGAGGTGACACCGGCACAGCGCAGCAGGAGGGCGGGAGGCAGCCCCAGCCCTGCCCCAACGCCGGGCAGAGCAGGCTTGGCAGAAAAGTGCTCCAACAACACAACAGCTCGCTTCCTCCTCCACCGTTCCCTGCTGCACGAACGCTTCCCGTGAGGACAACACAGCAGCTCGCTAAAAATACCGACGGAGGTCGGCAGCCCGACAGCCAGCTCCCCTGGAACGCTTCGGGAAAGCTCTCGAGAAGTGCCAGAGCCAACAGAGCACCTGCCAAGCTGCACAGGGAGGGCCCCGGAGGGCGGCCCGCAGCTCCTACGCTGGGTGGAGGGGTTGAATTACAAAGACAAAAAATTAAAGACCAAGCCGGTAATGAAAACATATTTATTTATACAGAAACCAGGGCTAGGAGTGAGCCTTTAAAGAAGCCGCATCTAACCTGTTTCTGAATCTTCACTGTCGGAGGAGCTGGACTCGCTGGTGCTCTCAGACTCGGAGGAGGAGAACCCCTTCATCTTAGAGGAACCAGCAATGACGTCCACCTTTTCCGCTGCAACAAGATAAGAGGACAGAAAGGTCACAAGGACAGAAGGGTGACAAGGACAGGAAGGCACCCGGAACGCTGCCCGCTGCTCCACGCGCTGACCGGGCTGCAGCAGCCGCTCGGGCTCCTGCAGGCTGCCATTGCCCACAGCCACGTGGGTTTCCCCCCACCCAGCACGGTCCAAGGGCTCTGGAGCTGTGCCCCTCTCTGCCTGCAGTCACCCCACACCCAGCACTGGCTCTCACCGCTGAGAACTCCAACTTCGGAGCTGCTCTGGCTCCCCAGCCCAGGGAAGGAGCACCCAGCTGCCTCCTTAACAGCTTAAAGTCAAATAAAAGGGGAGCTGCAGCCCGAGAGCTGCTCAGGGCTCTGCGGGATCCCTTTAGGACCGACACCAAACCAGCACAGGGTGCCACTGGGGTGCGTGGGCTCCGGAGGGCGGGCAGGTTCGCTCTCCAGTTGGGTGACACCGTGCTGCAATCACCACCCCTCGGCCATGGGTGCTGGGAGGGTCCTTCCACACCCCACAGGATTTGGGGAAAGAAGCACTCCTCTGCTCCTCCACCAGGAACCGAGGGCTGGAACAGAGCTCCCCCATCCCAGCAGCTGGGAGGTATGGAAGGAAACTTTCCCATGGAGGGAGGCTGAGGAGCAGCAGCCACGCACTGCAGGATCCACAGGCTCTGCCGGGGCACTGCTCACCGTGCCAGAGAGGCAGCAGCCAGCTCCTCCCTGAACCGAGCAAAGAAACAAAGCCCTAAAGCTGGGAAAGCACCGCTGCAAAACGAGGGCAGGGCCCCGAGCAGGACGGGTACCTTGGGGTTTCCTCTTCTTCCGCAAACACGACGTCACGTAGCGCTCCAGCTCCCGCAGCGTGGATGGTTTTAACGTCTCAAAGTCAATCTCAATCTCATCGGGATTGGAGTTTTTAAGCGAGGGTTCTCTGGACTGGATGATATGGACAACTCGGCCCAGTTTCTCACCAGGGAGTTTGTTAATGTCCAGGCTCAGCTGCCTCTTCTCCTCATAGGACATTGGCTTACACTTCTCCTCCTCCTCAGACTCGTAGGCTGGAGGGGGCTTGCTGTTCTTCACCGCCACGGGCTCCTTCTTACTACTTAGGAATAATTACAAAACAGCGTTATGGAACACACCAGAAAGCAGAGATGTTTCCAAAAGCAGCTGCTGCCTCCTGACAGCTCCCAGCAACGTGGTTTGCACCCAGTGCTGCAGCACCCACAGAGCCAGCGGGTGCCCGGGGTGCAGCAGAGAGCTCGGCTCTGCCCGCACAGCTCCCAGCTGCTGCCCCCCTCCTATTTCCCAGCAGAAGCAGAACAGCCTCGGTGCGGAAATACGTCCCCCAGCAGCAGCAAAGCCAAGCCCTGACGTGGCAGGGCTGCACGCTGGGCACCTCAGACCTGCCAGCAGGGAGCAGAGGTGCAGCTGCACCCGCAGGATGCACCCAGCTGACGGGTGCCCACTGCCTGCACTGCCCGCCGTGCTGCAGCAGGTGGGAAGCGCAGGGCAGGCAGCAGCACACAGCCCCAGGACGAGGAAAGGAAGAGGCTGATGAGCCCCAGGCAGATCACTTCCCTCAAACAACCCGGGGCTGTGCCCTGCAGGGCTCATCCAGGCGGAACGCAGCGAGCTGCGCTGATGTCTGGGCACAGAGGCGAGCTCCCAGCTCCCAGCTCGGCTCCGCGCTCGTTATTTGCCTCTCCTCATTTCATCTCATTACAGCCACACAGGCCAAGCTCCTCCCTTCTGCCTCGGGTGAAGCACAACGTCCCCTTCCAGTTCCAGCAGCAGACGCTCTCAGCATCTCAGCCCTCGCTCCCAAACCCACGGCTCCAACACAAGGAAGGGGCAGCGGCCCCCGGGAGCGCAGGGGACTGGGACCCAACTGGGATTTCGCCCCCCTTTTTCATGTGCTCAAAGCAGCCCTGGGCACGCAGCAGCTCGAGGTGAGGGCTGTGCTGCGAGCCAGCCCCACCAGGGGGGTGCTGCTGCTTTTCAGGAATCCTGCAGGTAAGGAATTTAATCATCAGAGGGAAAAAAACTGGGTGTCATGCAGCTCAGCGCAGCAAAACAGAGCAGCAGCGGAGCAGGGCTGACCTGGAGGTGCTGCTGTTGCTGTTACTCTTCTTAGTCTTCTTGGTTGGCGGTTCCTTGGCTTTGCTTTTCTTGCTGTCTTCCAGCTCCTCCTTCTTTTTGTGCTTCTCCTTCTTCTTCTCCTTCTTGTCCTTCTCCTTCTTCTTTGGTTTGTTCTGCTGGGGCTGGGACAGGGCTGCAAGCTGCTCGTGCACGGCCTTCAGCTGGGAGGCACACACACACACACACACATCACACTCTGCCCAGCACCTCCTCTTCCTCCACACTCATCGCCTCTCTGATGCTTTTCCCCCTCTTTAAGTACCCCCTGTGCTTCCTTATCTTTTAAATTAATGATAGCTTCTGATCGCTATTAACCATTAAAATCCTGATCACTGCTTGCTGATATTTACCACTAAGGAGGTCCCTGTGCTCCTGGGCTGGATGTGATGATCCCCAGTGGTCCCTCCCGACCTCAACCATTCTGTGATTCCAGCTTTTTGGCCCATTAATTTTTGGATATTAAGCGTCCTGAGCGCTGCAGCAGGAACGAGGCAATCTCTGCAGGGAGCCTGGCAGGGTTTCTCCCCCCCAGGGCTGCTCACTGCCCCAGTTCCTCCCTGCAGCCACATCACAAACTGCAGTCCGAGATTTTGGGCACCCTGCACGGTGCCACCGGACCCCAGCACGGAGCTCTGGTGGCTGGGGACCACTATGGGTCTCCTCAATGGCCCTGGAGGAGCATTTGGACAACGCTCTTGGCCGTAGGGTTTGGATTTTGGGAGGGTCTATGGGATACTCCATGGTTCTGAAATGCATCCACTCCTTTGTAGCTCACCAGTGCTGAAAGGTCTTTAAAGATTATAGAACCAGAGAACCACAGAATGGCCTGGGTTTGGGTTGGAAGGGTCCTTAAAGGTCACAGAACCAGAGAATGGCTTGGGTTTGGGTTGGAAGGGTCCTTAAAGACCACAGAATCATTGAAACACAGAATGGGTTAGGTTGAAAGGGTCCTTAAAGGTCACAGAATCACAGAACCACAGAATGGCTTGGGTTGGAAATGACCTTAAAGATCACAGACCCACAGAATCGCAGCATGGCTCAGAAGGGTCCTTAAGGATCACAGAACCATAGAATCACAGCGTGGCTGGGTTAGAAAGGTCCTTAAAGACCACAGAACCGCCACTGAATCACAGCATGGTTGGGTTGAAAAGGTCCTTCAAGACCACAGCACCACAGAATCACAGCACGGTTGGGTTAGAAAGGTCCTTAAAGATCACAGTACCATAGAATCACAGCATGGCTGAGTTGGAAGGGTCCTTCAAGCCCCCCCAGCCCCACCCCTGCCATGGGTTCCCCCCAGCCCAGGGCCCACCCACGGCCTTGGGCACCCCCAGGGATGGGGCACCCACAGCCCTGGGCAGTGCCGGGGCCCCACCGCCCTCTGAGCCCAGCGTTTCCCCCTCCCACCCGACCTCCACCTCCCTTCCAGTGAAGCCAGCCCAGCGAGGTGCCCAAGGCAGAAGCTGAGGACGCCCCGCAGGGCCGGGCCGGGGCCCTACCTGCTCCTGGAGCTCCGCCAAGCGCTGCGCTCGCTCCTCCTCGGAGTCGTCGGAGGAGCTGTCGCTGTCGGAGGAGCTGTCGCTGCTGCTGTCGCTGGACGAAGGGGGGGCCACCTTGGTTGGGGGTGGCACCACCACGGGGGAAGAGGCCGGAATCACCGGTTCCTCGGGTTCGTCCGGCATCTTGGCGAAGCGCATCTCAAACACGTCCTGGAAGCACACGGGAAAGTCACGCAGGTTCGGCACCGTCCCCTGCAGGGTGCTCCCCACGCGCCCTCCGTCCAACACAACCACAAACAGACACAGACACACAGACAGACACACAGACAGACACACAGACAGACACACAGACCCCTCCAACTGCTGATGTCCCCCCACGCCTGGAGTCTGTTGGGGGATTCTGGCTGCACCCAGGATGGTTTGGGGGAAGTTTAAAGGCAAGAAAGGTGGAGCTCGTTGAAGAGCGGCAGCGCTGATGGGGACCCGGGGCCAGGACTGGTTTCCAGTCCTCCACCACCCCGCTGAGCACGGCCCAGCACCGGGTGGGCACTGCCCAGCGCCCCGGAGAGCCCCCGTGTCCCCAGTGCCCCACAGAGGTGGAAGCCTCGCTCCTCCACACCCAGTGATGAGCATCAGCTCTTGTTGGAAGCCACAAGCCAGCGAGATAAGGTGTGAAAGGCTGAGGGTGTCCTTATCAGCTCGGCCCCAGTGGAGGCTGCGGTGTGCTCGCCGTGTCCGGGTGCAGCAATGCCCTCAGGGCCAGCACTGAGACGGGCTGCATCCCTTCTCCATCCCACACAGAGTTCTGGGTCCCACACAGAGTTCTGGGTCCCACACAGAGTTCTGGGTCCCACACAGAGTTCTGGGTCCCACACTGCACCAAGGGAGCGTGTGCCCTCCCAGTTGGGCTTTCCCTGGTTTCCCGGAGCAGGAAGGAGCTCCGTGTGCCTGGATCCCAACGCCGCGCTCCTGGCCAAGATCCCCACGTGTGGTCACAGCAATGCCCCTGCTCTGCACGCACCCCTGCTGCCCAAGGACTGCAAGGGGATTTTCTGCCCCCTCCACGCACAGCTCAGCACCACCTGAACCATCTGCAGAAAAAATGCCACCCTGGGCACCTCCAAGAGACGACAGAGACCACCAGGCTCCAATGGGCTTCAGCAGCTCGGTGTGGCCCCAGGCTTCCCTGGAACTCAGTGGCTTCTCCTCCTCATCCTCTGGGCAGGAGCGGGGGTGGTGAGGAGCAGGGAGGGCTCAGGAAGGAGCCTGAGGTCAGCCTCATGCTCCAGGCATCCCCGGGCCCTGCCGGGCTCCAGCTCTCCCCTGCCCAGCCCTGAGCTCCCTCCCTGCAGGCTGAGCGCTGCTGGGCTGTTTCCCCACGCTGAGCTCCTGGTCTCCCCTCCAGGAACTCCCCCTGAGCTGCAGCTGCTGCTTCGCTGCTTCCACCTGCTGGCAGCGAGGCCGAATTCTCTGCCCTGCAAATTCCTGCTGCAGGCACGGGGCTGGAAGGCTGGGAGGGAAGGAGCTGAGCTGGCAGTGCAGCTCCTCGCCCAGCTCCCTCTGCCCCGCTCTGACTCACCGCGCTTAATGAGTGGTTGCAGCTAATTAGCATTTGCCACAAACCAGAAATTCCGGTGCTCGACTCTCACCAGCAGCCAACCGTGCGTGCACCATTCCCAAATCCTCTGGGGGCAGAAATAAAATCTGCCCAGAGCTCTCCACCTGTCCTGATTCCAGGGGGACGCTGGGGATGACCTGAAGCCCACGTGAGTGAAGCTGAACACAATCAGTCCAGGAGCACCCGGGTTACAGAGCCCTCAGCACTGGAAACCCCTCAGCAATCCACCAGGAAGAGATGACAGAGAAACCCTAACGAAGCGATACGAACCCTAACGATAACGAGCTCATTAATGCCTCCCTGCAGGGACCGGTGCTGCTGCAGGAGCACCGGGCAGGACGGGGAGCTGCTGGGCTCAAGGCTGCTCCGTGCACAGGGCTCCACGCTCCCGAGGCACGAAAGCTCAGCCCGGCTCCAAACCCCATCTTGACTTCTGCTGGAAAACGCTGCCAGGTGCCCCTGGGAGCAGCTGTGGAGCTCTTCTCTGGACCAGGAGGGCGAGCACCGTGGGTTTTGGGTGTCTGCTCTCCACAGAATCCAGTGAAAGAGCTCCCACGATGCAGAGGGCTGCAGACTGCGCGTGGGACGCGTGCTCAAACACCACCAGCCTGTGTTACCTCACACCAAGCCAGCCCAAAGCTCATCTGCAGATCCATGAAAGCAACACCAAAATGGTATCAGGGCCTGAACGTGGCGACAGCTCTGGGGGTCACACGGAATCGATGCTCTCAGTGTGGGCCACCAGCACACAGGTGCCCAGTTTGGGTGCCTTCCTCACAGCTTTCCTGGCCACGAAGATGAGAAAAGGCTGCTCCAGGCCCACGTGTGACGCTTGGAGCAAGTGGGGACGCTGACATCGCAGTGCAGATGCCACCCTTGGACACTGGAGCTCCCACAAACAGAGCCAAGAACAGTCTGGAAGCATTTTTCTCCCATTACTTCCTCCAGAAACCCTGCTGGAATCGCTCCCGACCCAGCCCAAAGCTATTAATATCCCATTTCTTTTTTTATTCTGGCCTAAGTCAAATCTCCTTCAAGTTTTTCCCAGCTCTGTTTTTGGCTGTCAATCAACTCGCAGATCATGGAACTACAGAATGGTTTGGTTGGAAGGGTCCTTGAAGATCATGGAACCATAGGATGGTTTGGTTGGAAGGGTCCTTAAAGATCATGGAACCATAGGATGGTTGGGTTGGAAGGGTCCTTGAAGATCATGGAACCATAGAATGGTTGGGCTGGAAGGGTCCTTAAAGATCATGGAACCATAGGATGGTTGGGTTGGAAGGGTCCTTAAAGGTCAGAGAACCATAGAATGGTTGGGTTGGAAGGGTCCTTAAAGGTCAGAGAACCATCGAGTCACAGCATGCTTTTGGCCACACGTGATTTTGGGAACTCACTGCAGGGGAACACCTCCTGCCACCCAGTTTGGGTCACCTCTGCCAAACTGCAGCCACCAAGGGGGGACTGAGAGACACAGCAGGACTCCGTGGTTTAGAGAACAGCTGCACCCACAGCCCCCAGAAGGCAAAAACGGGGAGAAAAATGGAGAAATCAGCCCTGAGAAGTGTCTGGAAACACAGAGCTGGGGAATCCCCAGGGGCTCCCGGGGCTGTCCCAGGGCACTGCTCCATGGCAGGAGAGGCTCAGAGCTCCGTGCTGCCTCTGAAACAGCAGCCCCAAGAAGGGGACACAGCCCCTGTGCTCTCTCCAGGTGTTTTCAGGAAGGCAGGGACACCTTTTTGCTTTTTCTTCCCACTCCTGTATCCAAAAGCTAAGAAAAATCATGAAGAATCAACAAGAAAACGATGCTACGAGACCCACCTGGGCTGAGTCAGCCCTCTCCTGTTCTCCCAGGAGAAATGCCACCTCTCACTGCTATCAGGAGGAGGAAAGGCAGCTCCTTACCTGCAGCTTCCGTGCCATGGCCACCACCTCGTGGTCGGCGGGGTTGTACTTGTAGCAGTTGGAGAACATCAGGCGCACGTCGGCCGCGAATTCCTGAGCGTCTCGGTACTCCCGGTTCTCCAGTTTGGACTAGAAGGGAGGGCAGAAAAAAAGCTCTCTGCTGTTACCAGGGCTGCAGGAAGAGTGCACAGCAGTGTCAAAGCCAGGATGCAAGGGAGGGATGGAGGCAGGGAGGTCTGATGGCCTGATCCCATCCCTCCCTGCAGCAGAACGAGTAATGAAGATTGGCTCTGGGTTTACATGGGTGTCTTTAGAATCACAGAACGGCCTGGGATGGAAGGGACCCCAAGGACCATCAGGTTCCAACCCCCCTTAATGAGAATTTGGTGCATGGAGAGGCCCGGGGGCTCCTCAGGCACTTTGGGGTCACTGTGAGAAGCCAGGGTCACCCCCTGAACCCCGACAGACCCAAATCACTGATGAGCAAACCCAGCAGGGTGAGCTCTGCTGCACGCCCTGGGAGGGATCACGGCATGGCCGGGCTTGGAAGGGACCCAACCTCTCTGTCCCCAAGGGTCACTTCACCAGGAGCTCTGTTGAGGCCTGGGGACACCAGGACAGCCCTCCACTGCAATGCCAGGTGACAACACGCCGTCCCCTCTGCTGCTGGGATGGGATTTGGCCACACTGAGCACTTTTTGCCGTTCTCAAGCTACATCCCAGCCTCCCCATGGCCCCAGAGGAAGCAGCAGCCTCGTGGGGCTGCTCAGCCCAACGGGGGCAGCTCGGGTGGCCCCCACCCAGAGGGCTCGGGGCGAGGCTGGCTGAGCCCTGCGCGGCTCCCACGCCCTCTCTGGGAACCAGGAGCACGAGGAAGCACGGAGAGCAGCGCAGCTGCCTCGGGGCCGGCTGCCAAGGGTGAGCTCAGCTCCCCGGGTGCAGGCTGGGGAGGTCGGGCAAGGCAGCCACGTGGGTGGGCAGCACGGAACCTCGTGTCCGGGGCACCGAGCAGGAGGAGCAGGCGGTGCTGCGGAGCTCTGGGGCTGCAAACAGAGCTCTGTGCAGTGCTGGTGGGACTGAGCTGTGCAAAGAGCACGAAGAGCCCACGGAGCACTGCCCCCAGCAGCTGCTGGGCTCCTCCTGGAGCCTTCTCCACCTCTGCTCCCACCAAACAAAGGGGCAGAGGAACGTGGTGCCGAGCCAGAGGGGTCTCAGAGCTGCAGCGAGGGATGAGCCAAACCCTGGGGGGACCACAGCGAGGGGTGGAAGGAGCATCCCTTTCTCCTGTTACAAACCCAAACCCAAATGGGGTGCAGGAGGAGGCAGCCCTCAGCCCCAGCTGCTCACAGACCATGGGGCTGAGGAGGAAAACACCTCCAAGCATCGACTGAGCGCTCCGAGGGGAAACGTGGATCGCTCTGCGGTTGCATTTTTAGAAGCAGGGACCCCAGGAGCGGGCCTCACCCCTGCTGAATGCAGCCTGGTGGAGACAGACAGCTGCAGGAGCTTCCCTTTGGTTTAAGGGATGGGAAAATGGTTTAATTCCAACCCCCTCGTTAGCGTGATTTACGCTCTCTGAGGCCATCTCCTGGGCTCCGGACAGAAAGTGCACATTTAGACAGGAATGGAAATTTTCCATAAAAAGCCACCCACGAGTGTTTCCTCAGAGCCCTTCGGAGGGATGAGGGCTGTTTGGCTTTTCCCAAATGTCAGGACGACAGCAACAGGCACACGAGAGAGCGAACGCACGGGAACCCCAAGGCCCAAGGCCGGCAGGCAGCTGAGGGTGCTGGGAGCACCCATCATTTCTGCACAGCCCACAGCCCCTGCTCAGCCCCCAGCCACGAGCTGAGCTTACTTTGATTGTGCTCAGATCCATGGGATGCTTGATGATGTCGCAGTAATCGTGCAGCCCCAGCGCTTCCACGTCCACGGGTTTGTAGAAGGGCCAGGCGTAGGCGGCGTGCTTCTTGGCAAACATCTCCTTGATGATGCCGCTGCAGTACTTGAGCTGCTCCGACACTTTGCTGCTCTTTTCCACCACGTGCTGCTGGGAATCGGGCACGTCCTTCTTCGGGGGCTTCACAGGGCGGCTGCTCTCCCTCCGCGGACCCAATTTGGTGGATTTGGGCTCGGCGGGCAGCGAGGACGATTCGTGAATTGGGTCGATGGTCGTGGGGGTGGTGGTGTCTGCTTTCCTCTTCACGCCTTTTTTCGTCTGCAACCGAGCAAAGAAATCGCTGTTCCCAGACCCGTAACAACACTGCGCTCGGCAGAGCCGCGCTCCTCGCGCTCGCCACCGGTTCTGGCTCCCAGCTGGGGCTGGGAGCTGCGTGGATCTCGGCAGATAGCCAGAAAGCCACGCGGATTCGCTCCGTTCTACCCAGAAGGGTCGGGAGCCTGAGGCACTGGGGCACGGCGAGGTCTGCTCCTGACTCAGGCTGGAAAAGGAGATTTCAGGAGCTCTGAGCAGAGCCGGGTGGGTTTCCTTGTGTCTGACTTTACTGTGTCTGAGAGGGGCCAACGTGGGCTCCTCTTCCACTCAACAGAGAGGAGGAAGCGTTTTTCAAATCACAGAATTGTAGAATGGGTTGGGCTTGAAAGGTCCTTAAAGGTCATAGAACCACAGAGTGGCTTGGTTTAGAAGGGTCCTTCTTAAAGACCACAGAACCATAGAATGGGTTGGGTTGGAAGGGTCCTTAATGGTCATAAAACTATCAAATGGGTTGGGTTGGAAGGGTCCTTAATGGTCATAAAACCATAGAATGGGCTGGGTTGGAAGGGTCTTTAAAAGTCATAGAACCATAGAATGGGTTGGGTTAGAAGGGTCCTTAATGGTCATAAAACCATAGAACAGGTTGAGTTGGAAAGGGTCCTTAGAGATCACAGAACCACAGAATGGATTGGGTTGGAAGGGTCCTTAAAGATCACAAAACCACAGAATGGATTGGGTTGGAAGAGTCCTTAAAGACCACAGAACCATGGNGGACCCAATTTGGTGGATTTGGGCTCGGCGGGCAGCGAGGACGATTCGTGAATTGGGTCGATGGTCGTGGGGGTGGTGGTGTCTGCTTTCCTCTTCACGCCTTTTTTCGTCTGCAACCGAGCAAAGAAATCGCTGTTCCCAGACCCGTAACAACACTGCGCTCGGCAGAGCCGCGCTCCTCGCGCTCACCACCGGTTCTGGCTCCCAGCTGGGGCTGGGAGCTGCGTGGATCTCGGCAGATAGCCAGAAAGCCACGCGGATTCGCTCCGTTCTACCCAGAAGGGTCGGGAGCCTGAGGCACTGGGGCACGGCGAGGTCTGCTCCTGACTCAGGCTGGAAAAGGAGATTTCAGGAGCTCTGAGCAGAGCCGGGTGGGTTTCCTTGTGTCTGACTTTACTGTGTCTGAGAGGGGCCAACGTGGGCTCCTCTTCCACTCAACAGAGAGGAGGAAGCGTTTTTCAAATCACAGAATTGTAGAATGGGTTGGGCTTGAAAGGTCCTTAAAGGTCATAGAGCCACAGAGTGGCTTGGTTTAGAAGGGTCCTTCTTAAAGACCACAGAACCATAGAATGGGTTGGGTTGGAAGGGTCCTTAATGGTCATAAAACTATCAAATGGGTTGGGTTGGAAGGGTCCTTAATGGTCATAGAACCATAGAATGGATTGGGTTGGAAGAGTCCTTAAAGACCACAGAACCATAGAATGGGTTGGGTTAGAAGGGGCCTTAATGGTCATAAAACCATAGAACAGGTTGAGTTGGAAAGGGTCCTTAGAGATCACAGAACCACAGAATGGATTGGGTTGGAAGGGTCCTTAAAGATCACAAAACCACAGAATGGATTGGGTTGGAAGAGGACTTAAAGACCACAGAACCATGG
>WBMW01000543.1:1800704-1850568 GCA_013396635.1 Penelope pileata | reverse complement strand
TTTTCCTTGGAGTTGAATGTCTGATTGCAACTCTATATATTCCATTTGAAAATCCACAGGTAGTGCGCTTCTGTCAACTGAAAACGGAGTCACAAACATACCAAAATATTGATCATTTCTCCTACAATCTTAAAGCCTATTCTGAAATTCCTTTATCAAAACAGAAAAAAAGCAAGGTTGCATGTTTTTC
The DNA here is from genome assembly GCA_013396635.1 of Penelope pileata. Taxonomy (NCBI): domain Eukaryota; kingdom Metazoa; phylum Chordata; class Aves; order Galliformes; family Cracidae; genus Penelope; species Penelope pileata. The sequence continues at coordinate 1,850,378 of WBMW01000543.1, read as the reverse complement.
CACTGTTCACGGGACTGTGTTTAGTGAACGCATCATTAAATGCAATAACTTGAGTTAGCACTGCACCCTCTCTGCGTCCTGGCTTCAGCTCAAACAGCGTGCATTACTAAGTGATGGGTGCCAGCCCAGGGAAGTGCCAGGCCACCACTGCCCTGATGGCTCAGTAGCAGGGAGCAGGCCACATTACAAGCTGTGGTAGGTCACGTGCAACCTGCAGGGCAGACATGTCTGGTCTAAAGGAAAAGATGTACAAGGAGCGACTAAGGTTCCTTGCTCTGGTCAGCCCAGAGAAGAGGAGGCTGAAGAGAAGCAACATGGCAGCCTACAGCTTCCTTAGGAGGGAAGCTGAGGAGCAGATGCTGATCTCTGCTCTCTAGTGACAGGATTCAAGGGAACAGCATGGAGCTGTGTCAGGGGAGGGTTAGGCTGGGTGTTAGAAAAAGGTTCTAGACCAGAAGGTGGTCAGACACTGGAACAGGCTCCCAGGGCAGTAGTCATGGCCCCAAGCTGCTGAAGTTCAAGGAGCATTTGGGTAACACTTGAATTTGACATGTTCCTGAGTGAAGTCAGGAATTGGACTCAATGATCCTTACTGACCTTTTGCAATTTAGGATATTCTATGATTCTAAGGTAGATGCATATGCCAAGACAACCACTGAAGGTTTTGGGAGGTTCATTTGTCTTCAGCATTTCTCTGTTTGTTAGATCACAGCAGGTTTGGCAAGGTGAGCCAGAGAAGCTGTGTCTGCTCTGCCAACCATCCCAAAATGCTTGGCTTTCTCCACATCACACAGATAATGCCTCACGTACATTAGGAAGAGCCTGCACACCCAGTAAGACCCCAGCATATCATCACAATACCCAGAAATCTCAGCTGTGTGACATCTAACATCTTTTATTTACTTTTACTGGATTTCAAATATTGAAAAACTAACCTGTTCTGAAGAACAGAAAGAAACAGGAAGACTAGTTTAAAAAAAATTATTCCATAACTGGAAATGCAGGAAGTGAGATGCAGTGACCTTGTTAAGAATGTTCAAGTCCGCTAGATAACAGAACTCTTTCCATATCTCAGAAATCTGTGCTCAGAAACCAACACAGCCTTTAAAAACACAAGTCTTCAGATCTTCCCTTTCCTAGGAAGAAGCTTAAGAATGCAAAGGGAGATCAAAAGAGCCAAGTATGCAAACCAGTTATTCAGCCATTGTTAAAACAATAGTCAAAGCAGTTTGTCAGAAACTGTCAGAGAAAAGGTAATTTGTAAAACCTACCACACAGATTGAAGATTAGTTATGCTTTAACATGTTAAAATGAATAAAAAAATATTATATCAAACAAATTTGTTTCTAACTTCTAATCGTATAGCTTTAGGTAAGTTTGAATTAGCCTTCAAATAGAGCTTTTGAAAGAACAGGATACAGGTGGAATAAAAACAGTAAGTACCTTCTCCATCTGCAATGGTTAATCATTGAAACGCACTTCTGTCACACCTAAGTCACCATCACAAAATATGCACCAAATTTAGCCTAGAAATCTATATTTCTTGTCACTTTAGCTGCTAGGACGCGTCTTTTTCCCCCTATAAAGTCAAATGGGAATTCCTAAAACGTAGATAGGAGTGGAACTTCTATAAATGTTGACGGAAGAGGCAGTTAAACCAGAATCCATCTTTATAAAGATTAATATCCACAAAGCAAGAACTGGAGGCGATCCTCCATGCTTATGCCTGGTGCCAGTGAATGACACCAATGCAATCAAGGAAGAGGTATTTACATCTCGGTCCTGCTACATTCAGACCTCTCCATGGTAATTTTAGTCAGAGGAGATAACTATAAAATACATGTGTTTCCTTATAGTCTACCATCCGATGTTTAAGAAAACACTGGACTTGACCTACCCCAAGACTCTGAGACAACTCAGAAAAGGCATACACTCGTTATTAAAAAAGCATAAACAAGAATCTGCAGTTTATTCAGTGATAACCACAGAGCACTACTGCTAACTTTAATCTCATTAATAAAAATATAGTCTACACATTAAATTTAAGTAACTGCTTGGGAAGCTTAGATATGTCTTTAGTAAATACCAGAGCACTGACAAAAACAGCACATATTTACAAGGGAGTTTTTTTTAATTAAACTAAAAATCAAGTCATATAGGAAATTTATCAATCATTAGAAAAGTAATTTTCTAATCAACCACTAATAAAGCTCAGAACCAGACTGAGCCTTCAGAACTAAGAATACCACACTCACTTCATACAACTTTTAACAGTGTCATTTATTTGTTCTGCCTTGACAATTTGCAAAAGGTCAGCTTGTTATACACTAAGGAATGAATTCTTAGACCATAAATTAATGAAGCAAGTTACATGACATTCCTGATCAACTTAAGAGTTATCCACTACTATGAAAGGTTTGATGGAAATATAAAAATCTTTCAGTTTATGCTGTAATAAGTACACCTCCAAACTGTTAACACTTAGCCTTTCAAATACATTATGAGAAGCAGGAGGAAAATAACTTGCTATGTACAAAAGGCAAAGCAATGACAGAAAGGAACTGATTTTCTAGAAAAATATTTCTTAATGCTCCTTGTATACTACAGAACATCAGAAATCCACTCTTTGATGATGTTGTAATGAAAGAAAGTTGCTCTGGTAATATATACAAAGCCCCAGATAAAAGCTTACAGGATTAAAGGATTACACGAAGGTTATTAAAGGGGTGGAAGAGGGCGGGGGGGAACACTTAAATAATGATGACGATCATCATGCTGTTTGGAAATCTAAGTGATAAGTTAGTATTTAGATTGTGATTTAGCTTTTTGCAATAAACGCTCTACTTACTTTCTCCTGAGCAAAACCAAACCAGTAATACATAAGGAAATAAAACAAGCACTTAACTTCATCTTCAAATGCACAAGGAAGATTTGTTTGCAACATAAATCTGTTGCACTGGCAGAGCTTCATTAAATAGACATTTCAGTTCCAAACTGGCACATTATATATTGCATTTTTATCCGTAAGACTGTCAAGCAACATATTTTCAGTATTTCTACTCATAAAAAAAAACAGATCTAAATGAAAAATAGACATATCAGTGTAATGAATTATGCTATTTATTACTTCTAAAATAAATAAGTGACTATTATTAATATGCATGATGTATATGGATGACACGCATAAGTTTCAAAGTTTACTGGTGACCAAGATTAAATCCACTGTGGCCTCTTATTTTCACTTACGGGTAAAAGCAAACACACCTCTTCATTTGAGCAAATGCCTTTTAAAGAACTGGAATTTTCTCATGCATTGCATATCATCAGGTTTCAACACATCCCCAAAAGAAAATTCAAAAATTAAGTATATAGAACCGTCATCCCAAGGGTGACATCCTCCATATTATTTGGAGTTACTGTGATTTATTTACAGAAGTTGACTGAGCTACATCCACTATGGTTTAAGTCACTTGCACTTTAATAAAATTGACCTTATTAAATTTAAGATACTAACCTCAGACATTAGATTAATGGACTATTGTTTTCTTCCAATGCAGCTGGGTATTTTACAATTAAAGCTTTCTTGAGAATTAGTTCTTAAAATTGCCAAAAGCAAAAGGGTAAAAAGAAATAAAATAGAAATCAAACATTTTTAGATTTTCTAATGAACATTCTTCGAACACTCATGTTCCCAGTGTACTGGCTACAGGAAGCAATAAGTAAAATTAGAATAGCACTCTAGTTCTTTTCATGGGTAACGAAATACATAACATCTCCTTGGGGAGATATTTGTTCTTAATAATTAAGCATTAATTGAAACTCTTGCTAAGGGCAAATCTGTAAACAGGTGTTTACTGTAGCTAAGAAAACAGGATACTGCCTGTTCCGCAAATAGCAACTTCTACAGCAGCAGCAGGGTCTAAGTCCAAGTATTTCATCTGTGCTCAGTAAATGTATTTTACACATACCAAATAGTCATGTTATTGCAGTTCATTGAAAAATATAATGGTGGACAGTTGGGCTAGACGATCTTGGAGGTCTTTTCTGACCCCAGTGATTCTATAGCTTCTATCATTTCTCAAAAGCAGGTTATTTTTGCAAGTTCCCATGAGAAAATATTTCACTTTTATAAAGTATTTCTTCAACCTCTGATTAGAAGAATGGAGTAAGAGAAGATTCATGGTTATCATCATATTCCCTTTAATGGGTGCTACTAGTACAAATCATCACTAGAAAAAAAAAAACACCACAAAACACCACATGCAGGTGCAATACATGCATACTTTCGCTTGTATTTGTAATATGTAAATCAGCTACAAAAGCCTTGTGTTGCACAGAAGTTGCACAGAATCCCACCCATGGCTGGAGCCCTCATACAGAGGATGTTAAAAAGTTACAAGGAATGTAACTTCTCAGTTTCCACCTCAGGGTTTCCTATGTACCACTTATCAAAAATAAGTGACAGGCTTGATGCCAATTATGACTATCAAATACTCACAGGTTGTTAGCCCCCATTCAACTGGAAGGCAGAGACTATGAAAAAGCACGTGAGAAGACATTGGCTGGAGCTTACAAACAAACTTTTCCAAGCTGTTCAATCAATATCAGCCTCCTCACAGAAGCAGCAGCAACACCCTCAGCACTCCAAAACTGTCTTCTACAGCAAACATTAATGAAGTATAAGATTGGCTTGGCAAAATTCCACAAAATTCAACCACCTATTCTACAAGCACACACTGCCTTGGACTTTTTCTGTGCTGAAGAGTTCTAAAATTCATCCACCCTTAGGCTGCGTAAGAATGCACACTTTATGTGAATATACACAAGAGTCCAATGGAAGTGCCTGACACCTACAGCACAGAACCTTGAGAAGTTATTCTTTCCTGCAAACTCAGCCTGCAATCCAAAGATTTTGCCGATATCCTCTGTGGATGGATGGTATTCATTACTTTGGAAAGCTCTGAAATGCAGCATCTTGGAGTAGTTTACTCCAACAAATCACTGCAGAAGGCACATCCGTAAGTTATCTTTGTTGTGGTTTATACCTTTTACTTGCACCATTCATCCAACTTGCTCTAGTTATAAACTTTCATCCATATGGATAATGCTGCTTTGTATATGCTAACAGTCCTGGCAAGTTTCTCTTCAATGTACCACTCCAGATGTTAGTCTCAGTAATTACGTCTGACATCCCTCAGCTTAAGTAATGAAATATTGCTGCTACAATTCCTTGTTTGTGTTTCTATGGATCATCTTCAGACATAAAACCTACCAAGTTAGAACAGCCATACCAACAGGCACAGAATGAAGATCTGCTAAAATGAATACACAGCAATAGCATGATTAGCATAAATAGGATAAACATGGAAATACAACATTTTGTGAGAAAATTATCAGTTATACAGTATGTTTCGCTCATCCACTTAATAAAGATGCACTTTCAAATACCAAATATTACGTATATAATGTCTGACTACATGGAATATAGAACTACCAGTGTTAGGATATAACTTTTTTCTTGTTTCAAAGAATCAAAATTAAGTTTACATGATAGAACCACTAACAAGGTATGACAAGAAAGACGTACCCTTGAATTTCTAAGCCGAAAATTCACAATCCAATACGTAATTTATCTACAATATTATAATATTATCTAAACTGCATATTCAAAGTGCTTAGGCAAAAAAAAAAGGCTAAGTAATTTGCATCCAAAAAGCTTGAACTTCATAGATGTTATCTTAGAGGATGCAGATTCTTGAAGGCGTACTGTAAGATCTGAACAGTTTCTACACCGGTAAATATGCTCAAGAAAAAGCAAATGGTCAAACTGCTCTCTTGGGATTTTTAAGTTATTATACTGAATGTCAAAGCTAACCATAGAATTTAGATCAGTGACTTCTGTCACCTGAAATTTCAAAGACTAGTAGTACTGTCAACGTTGTATGGAGCACATAGAAAGGAATTTAAATGGAAATTGATTTTGTATTACAAATAAACACTTCTTGTAGTCTTAAGCTATGATAGGTATCCTGTCTTTATTTCTGACAACATTAGTTTACCTCAGATAAATTACCCAAATAATGTTAATTTCTTAGTGATAGTAGCTTTCCCATAAATTACACAAAAATTAAATTCTGACTACCTAGCAACATTAACCCTGCGTCATTAAGAAATAACTTTTGGATTCTACTTACAAGCACAAATCACTTTTCATTCTTCATTCAAATAAAAAAAAAAGTCATTTTAACTACTGACTTTTGAGGGATCAAAACGAAGACAAAGTCACTTAGACCATTTTAATCACAAATAATTCAGCACATGCTGAAACTAAAGAACTTCTCCATGGGCTACATGAAGTGTGTAATAGGCTGTTTCCCAAACAGTATTATGGCAGTTCATAGAGAATTATTCTGCAACTTAATACCATAACTGAAAATCATTTATAAAAACACATATTTGCAATAATGATGGAAAGATGTCCCATCTCTGAATATTTTATTTATATAAACATGAGCAAGCACACATGGCTGCCCACCTCAGCGACCAAAGATAAATCTTGTGAAGCACTGGATGAGCTTTTGTGAACCTAAGGTCATCCAAAACAGTTAATGGCTTTGAACTTCTGAGTTTGCTAATCACAAGGCCTCTGTTAACAAGAGTCACCACACTTAAGTGAAATAAGTGAATCAGTACCAATGCTGTCATTCAGAACAAAGTACTTCAGATGTCCTGTCATTTTTCTTTGTAGAATGAAAGGATACAAAAGAAGAATATCTCAAAAAGCTCAAGAGACTTGGAAGAAAATCCTTTCAACAAATATGAAGAGCCATTTTTAAGAAGAGATGTTAGAAGACATACATCAGATGTTTCTCATGATTCAGCATGTTCAGGTAGGTGGGTGACAAAATCTGCAGTACCTACACTAATGTAAGACACCATTGCTAAACATGACTATGCAGAGAATTGTCAAGCTCACAAATACAAAGTAATGCTGCATATTTAAGCCAGAATTTTAATTGCATAGATTCATCAAGTTTCCTGTGTTTCCTCCTAGGAAATTCTGGTGGAAGCTTACCCGTAGGAAAGAGCTGACATAGGATCAGTCTGAGTCAGTCTGAACTCGCAGTCAGCCCCCTATGCAGAAGGCTGAAAGTGAAGTCCAGTACTAGTAAGGTCTTTTCCAAGTCTCAGATGAATCACTGCAAGATGTAGATCAAAGCTGACAGGCTGGTAAACGACATTCAAAGGTAAACTTTCCCTTCATCCATGCTACTCATTACAACTCATCTTCAAGGTATTCTGTGGATTCTGTTGCATCTCTCAGAAGCAGTGGTACATGACACAAAGGCACAGACAGAGTTTTCACTTCCCACAGTCTAGGCCACTGATCTGTATTTTGAAATACACCATAAAAAATTAAACTAGATGTTGATTATATGAAGAGAGGACAGAATAGCACGCTCAGAAATAGGGACCTTCAGAAACTATCAATTTAACTGCCTGGCCACTTCAGGGCTAACCAAAAGTTAAACCATGTCATTGAGAGCATTGTCCAAATGCCTCTTGAACACTGACAGGCATCAGCCACCTCTCTAGGAAGCTTGTTGCAGTGTTTGACCAGCCTCACAGCAAAGTCATCTTTCCTCACATTCAGTCTGAACCTCCCTTGGTTATTTGTGCCATTCCCACACTCTGTTATCAGCGACCAGAAGCAGAGCCTGGCATCTCCCTCTGCTTCCCCTCCTTGGGGAGCAGCAGAGAGAAGGGTAATGGTTACATTTTGTGAAAAACAGTGAAGTATGTTATGTAAATTTTATTATGTGGAGTATTAAACAGCTCTACAGTATTATTTTCTGCCTTCTCTGAGAGAGCTCCCTTCTGTTCTTTAAGCAGAGCCTTCCACATTACTAACACAGGTCCAAATTCAAAACAGCATATAAATGCTTACATAGGATCTGAAGAGCCTCTTCATTTCAACAGGGTTGCCCACATGACAATATGCTTGTGCTAGAGTACTTTGCTTAATTGGGATTTAAAGGCTGAAGCAATGAGAGAAAGCACAAACCCCACCGTACTCCCTGAAGGTAAATTGAATGGGGTGAGTCATCAGTTTCTACAGCCAGAAGTTTCTATTAAACTTTTCATCTGCAATTCCTTTCAAATTGCTTTACACTAGAGCTTAAACATCTCGGTTTAAGAGAGCTCTCCAGAGAAAAGCCAGTACACATCATCCTGAAACACATCAGGAAGAAACAGGTGGCTTAAGCCATACATGGAAACATTTCACAAACAAGGTTTTTCCACTGGAGCAAGGCAGAACATTATGAACTCAGAGAGAGCCTAATTTTGTTTGTGCTCATACAATATTCAGCAAGACTACGCTTCCACCTGTTTTTTCCAGTAAAAATATTCTAAATTTTCCAAAATAAAAACCATACCAATCTTCTATTACCAGGCATAACAATAGTAACTAGTTTGGTAAGAGCCTTGAGTAAGCTGGTGTGAGAAGTATGTAAAAGAAGTGTTCATTCTCCAAAAATGTCATTGCTAGCCTTTTACCTTTTGAACCATGTAGAAGGTTCTCCACAAAACAAAGCTGCAGCTTTCTCCCTCCCAGCCTGCAGAGTCCAAGTCAGAGATTCTTTAAGAAGGCAAATTCCTATTTGTACTTAATGCCAAAGCTAAGCTAGCTGCATCCAGACAATAATAACTATTTTTATTACTTGGCTTCTGAGATAAGAGGATTCTGTCATTAAAGTGTTCCCTTATGCGGTGCTTATTCCTGCTCTAGTATCTGGCTGAGACTAGGAAAGCTTGGAATAGATAACTTCTATTTGTTTCAGTAAACACCCCTGCTTAACTTCCAAGAATGTACTGGTTTCATTGTTCAAGGGATTCAGATGATGCTGATTAAACTGTGTAATTGCTAGATAATTTTTATGACATATTAAGATGCAGCATTAATTTATCACACATTTTCTAGCAACCCATGGTACACATACACCCTCAGTAAACAATGAGAGTGTATGAAGTCTTGTTTATAAGTTAAGCAGAATAAACAGTACCTTGGATAAAGTTCTTATAGTCTTGGTGAAGTGTGATACAAAAAAAATTACTAGGAAAACTGATGAGACTGTCTTTCTTCCTGACTGTGAAAATATTTTGACAGCAGTGCTTGAATATGACTATGTTTACATCATCATATGGTTTTATGCACATTTTCCAGATCAAATTTTTGATTTCATTTTTACACTGACAATGATGTATAAATGCATGCTGAGCACTCCTATTATGCACTTGTGCTACATTTTAAGAAATAACTCCAGTTCACTGCAGGGAACCTTGCATTATTCCCCCCCAGTAAGCATGCAGAACACTAGTAAAGTCAGACTTGGAGGCCCAAAGAGGAATGGGCATCTGGCAGCACCATGCCACTAAGACTGCACTTACACCTAAGGACTGAGGGGCACATATTCCATAACCAACCTATCTCCTGCAGCACTGACTGAAAGTACAAGCGAGTCACATACAGATGTCCAGACAAAAGTAACCGAAGAAGTTCTCCAATCTTTCCAAATCTCAGGCTAGAAGACTACAACAGAAACAAAGAGTTAAACCAGGGCAAAGTCTCACAGACTCAAGACTCTTCCCCACAGCTTTCAGTGTTGTGTTTAACACAGCAGCAGCACAGCACCATGCAGTTTTCCACTCACTCCTTCCACCAAGGCAGGGTGGGGAAAAAGAACTGGAAACAAAATAGAACTGATGGATTGATATAAAAACTATTTACTAAGACAGAAGAGAAAAATGGAAACAAATATGAAATAATAACACAAATAGCCTGCTATGGAAAAAGTTCAAATTGACACAACTATACCAATTGTCATATCTAGAGCTGAAGTCCATTTTACATCATCCTCTTTCTCAAGCTGCATCCTTTCTGTACTCCTCTTTCTTATACCACTACTTATCCCTGAATTGCTACAGCTTCTTCTGGCTGGCCCTTATATAAGAGCCCACCAGGGGTTCACCCCCCTCCCCCGCCTTCAGGTGGCAGTGGAGCACAGGTGCAAGCAATCTGCCTGTGCTCCCTGGGCCAAGCACGGCCCTCCCCTCAGTCATCACTTCAGGCCATGACCAACAGTTTCCCTCCATAGCTGCAATGCAATTGTTGCCACCCAGCACAGCAGCACTGCCCAACAGCCAACACCCAGAAACCACCGAGCAGCATCTGCCCCCAGTAAACTCCTCACAGCTTTATACTCTTCCCCATGATGTCACCTGGTACAGAATAACCCTTTGCCTAATTCTGGCCAGCTGTGCTGGCTGTACCTCACCCCCTGCTGCCACACTGTCATGGTGGTGGCTCTTCCCACTGAGCAGCTCGGCCCAGCCCCACCCCAGGCACTCTCATCACCCAGCAATAACCAATAGACTGTTTCAACTGAAACCAGGACAACGTGTTACTCTATTGCCAATACATTGAAAACTGCTGCTCTTCTCCTTATCTCCAGCTATTCATACTACACTCATGTACAAAAGTGAAGATCCGATAATTCATGCTATGCAAGAAGTAGTGCTGACCAACCAAAGCAGAGACAGTGGAATAAGAAGGGGCTGAGAACGGAGGACCTGAGACGGTACTTCACTGTTAGCTGCTAGCATTGGGTTTTGCCAGTAAAGTAGGCCTCAGACATACAGCTGTGAATTCACACAACATAGGTAGGAAATAGAGCAACTGATGCTATTTTTCTATGCTGGATGAATAACCTCAATGCACATTAAATAAAAAAAACTGGTGGGAAAGTTTATTTTCATCATTTATTTTCTTATGGACACACGATTTCTCTTAAAAGTAGCACTATGTACAGGGCTGCACAACCGGAAAGCAGCTTTGCAAAAGAGAACCTAGAGGATAGATGTCAACTTGAACATGAGCCAGCAGCATGCACTTGCCACAAAGAAGTTTAACAGTAGCCTGGACTGCACCCGGAGGAGCGGTGCCAGCAGTTCGAGCAAGGCGATTCCTTCCTCTCTAACCTGCATTGGTGAGCCCACACCTGGAGCACTGCGTCAAGTTCTGGGCTTCCCACATCAAGAGAGACATGGTCATACTGGGGAGAGTCCAATGAAAGACGTCCGAGTATGAAGGGACTGGAGCACTTTTCTTTCGAGAAGAGGATGAGAGAGCTGGGCTTTTTCAGCCTGGAGAAGAGGAGGAGGCTCTGGGAGGTCTCATAAACATGCGTAAGTACCTCCAGGGAAGGTGCAGAGAGGCTGGAGCCAGACTTTTCTCAGTGGTGCCCAGTGTCAGGACAAGAGGCTATGGGCACAAACTGGAGCACAGCAGCTCCCTCTGAGCACCAGGCAGCACTTCTGTGCTGTGCGGGTGAGGAGCCCTGGCACAGGCTGCCCAGAGGCTGTGGGGTCTCCTCCCTGGGGATCTCCAGCAGCCGCCTGGACGTGGGCCTGGGCACCCTGCTCTGGGTGGCCCTGCTGGAGCCTGAGGGACCCAGTGGGCCCTGCCCACCTCAGCCAGTCTGGGATTCTGGGAATTATGTAAAGGCAGAATTGAGACCAACAATAACCTGCGATCCAGGATTTGCCTGCAACACCCAAATTAAGACAACGCTTATTTAAATTGTCCATTGTATACATGATCAGTTCTTTTACCTTGACTACTAAGAAATGCATGCAGTATTTTAGATTACCCTAATCAGATGTAATTAAGCTATTGTAGGAAGAAATTCAACTTTTCAAACATTTTCTAAAGCAATCAAGTCAGTTCTGAATTCCTGTGTGACTTATCGTATCTCACTTCTGGCATGTTTTGAGGCATCACACCAATTTCTAAGACCTAACTGAGGTTCATACATAAACAGATCACCTGGTGAAACCAGACTTAAAACAACTGATCACTATCTGCATCTTACAGAATATTTACTGCATGTTTCTCTGGCAACACAGGAAAAGTAAAGAGAACCATAATATTTTTTGGACTTTTAATAATTTGGTACCTTTCATTGTGAGTTTCAACTGCAAATAAGATTTATACATTTATTTTCCCAGTAAACAGGTTTACTTTCTATTTGAATATCTCATAATGTGGAATAGAAACTAAGTCTGACCACTGTAACTAATTCTGTGTTACACAGTATTATCATTTATATTCTGATGCCTAACAGCTAGCCCGTACCATCCCAAACATAATCAGCCAAACTTATTACCTGTATGTTCACAGGAGTATTTATTTAAGAATGCATTTACCAGAAAATGTGGTTTTCTGTAGATGCAGAAAATGTGCTCACTTGTGTACTGCCTATTCTTCATAAAGCAAATATTGCAACCTGTTTTGCAAGCTGTTACGCTCCTACCTGAATTATATCTTTCAGCTTTCTGTAGTTGTCATTAACTTTGGCCTCTTCTTTATCTTCAATCTGAAGTTAATTCCCTGGCCAGCATGTTGCTTGCTGCTTTGAGGGATTAAATATAAGGGTTTAAGAAGAAAAGCAGCTTTTCATACAATGCTATTACACCATGATAGCTTTCATGGAAATTGTTGACTCTTGAGAAATGCATGTTAGACACACATGTTGTTCATTTAAAAAGAAATATCATCATATTGCAAAATAATAAAAAAGGATTATTTAAAAGCAATAAATAAATAAGCAATCCTATTACAAGAAATGGACAGTAACATGCCCATATTCTCAGCACAGCACACAGATGTACTTCGGAAATATTGTTTGTCACTTAGATATGTTGCACAATTACTCTTCTAAAATACAGTTCAAGTCTAAACCTAAATTTTTACTTCTAAAGCTAATCCTCTTAAGAAAAAATAAATTGAGAAAAGCATTCTCATATTAGAGTTAGAAATCTGTGTTCCTATTTACCGGCCTTTCATTTTAGCTCACTTCAGCCACTGACGAAGTAAGGCACTCATCTATAGACCAATTTGGCAATTTAGGACAGTAATTAAATCATTTATGCTAACCATAATATAGTGTGTCTGTGCTAATGTCTAAGACCTGTCTAACCAACAGATGTAATAAGAAGAGAAATGTTGCATATTTGTGAGCCATATTTCCTTTTATGTGTCCTTCAAAACAGAAATTCACAGCTAGTTCTTTAGTGATAAAAATAAATACATACTTTGACTAAAAAAAAAAACAAAAAAAAAGAGCAACTTGAGCTGACCCTGCTGATCTGTCTGGGCAAGAAGCAGAGTATCTCAGGCTTTTCAATTACAAACACCTGGGAACACGTAAGAAATTTAAAGTATATGTGGGATGCTAGCCAGACTCAACCTTGACCATGTCATCAGCCTGCTGGAAATAACAGCTAACAGTTTAGCTACTGATAAATTCTGCACAGTTAAGGGAATTCTCCACAGCATTAAGTGAGAACCTAAACATCATGCCATCGCTACATTGTTTTATGCGCTTAAAGCCCCAATTCTGCATCACCAAAGAATTATGAAAATTCATAAAAGGGACAGTGGTCAATACACCAGCAAGCCTGTCTCAGTGGAAAGAACATGTTGCAACATGGTTTGTTTCACTGAAAATCATACTGGATGTAAAAAAGAATGTGCCTATCTCAGTATCTTTCACAACTGATAACTCATTCCAATGTGTTCTGTTGCCTGACATGCTCTGAAATGCTAAAATGGAGAATATTTCTAACTTCAGTTAATTTGCACTGGATTATAGCTGGGTGACTTAAGTTAAAAAGTATTATTAATATTACATCTGTAACAGATGGAATAAGCATGGATAAGCATAATCTTTTCATTGTTTTATGGAACTGCAATCTACCAGCAAGTGTACAAATCCGCACGATATCCTTGAGTGCTGGATTTAAATTCGGGCCTCAGACAGAGGTGGAAGATGTAGAAGATCTTAAGTATGCAGAGAATCTTTAGCTGACTAAATATATAAGCAAGATCCTGCAAGTCATTTGCAGGGATAAAGCACATTTTTATTTCAGCATAATCAACATAATTTCTCACTTGTTGATTTTTCAAACAATGCAGAGAACACACACAAGAATGACTGAGGACTCAGGAACATGTCGCTCCATATGGTCCTCTGCTATATGCCTCCTCGAGGTCCTCTGGGAAAACCAGAAATGAAAGCTTTGCTGGTACAGCTCTGCCAGCAAAAGCCACAATAACTCACACGCATTCAGCAAGGGAAATAAACCGTTAGCAAAGCATTTTAGTTCCAGTGTAACTCCACATACACTGGATTTTAGCACTTGAACATTGCAGAATCCACAAGCTACGCAATGTACATGCGGTATCTGTTAGTCATACTTTGAGTTATGCAAATACCTATATCTCACCTTTCTAGATGACAATGCTAAACTTGAGATCTTCTTTGAGTTTAGTCTTTTTGTATATGGCTTCAGATGAGAAAAACAGTAGAACCAGCTCTCCTGAATGTGCGCAGGAGGACCAGTACTTCAAAGACGATGAAAGATCCCACGTAATCAGATAGAATTAACAGTAGATGGCCTTCCAGCAGGACATGCGAAGTATCAATCCTTCCCTGATAAATACGAGACCTCTCCTTCCTCTAATCAATGAAAATGACAAGACCTTTCCAAATGGTTCTTGAGCTCATTTTCCATCTTTAAATATGCTGAATATACAATCACAAAATTACTGTTACTCTCATCCACAGGAGAATTTATTTGGCCAGGAGTACTTTTCACCTACTTAGCATGCACAGGCCAAGGGGAAGATAGTAAGAGGACCATCACTTTTACATTCCTCCTTTTCCCTAAATACTTCAGGTAATTACTTCTGAACATTTCTTTAATGTGTAAGGTACATGAAACTACTTCTGGCAGACTGGTTAAACATTAGAACAGCCCCTACATCACATATTCAACAGGTTATTGACAGCATACAGTCAGGTCTTGCATCCTTCCTTGCCTCTCCCGAAGAAGCTCACAAAAACTGAAATATTCTATGCATCCTAATGGAAATTCTCCTCCCCCGTATTTTCCTAAACGTCTCCTAGAAGTGAGGAATATCTATTATAAGCACAGTTCTTCCAAGGTGAGAAAAGTCCTGAGTATTTTGAGGTAACAGGTGTCAGAAGGATTACAAAGAGCTCTGCATTCCAGCTCCACCACCTACACTTGTCTTTCTGCATACTATCAAATTTCCCAAAGCTTTCTCTAAAACACTTTCCTAACAAGCTAGACCAAGCACACAATCAACGTAAGCAGGAAGAGTTTAATTTTTATCTCTCTCTCAGAAACCTGTAATTCTTATACTGGGCTCTAAGAATTAACGATATCACCAAGACAGAACTGTGGTATTCTCAAGGTTTCATTTTACACACTAGAAACTTCTCCTTCATTGCTAGTATAGAAATAAATGAACACCGTGTAGTGGAGTTGGTACATGCAAACCAATAACAAACAGAATTTCAAGCTCCTCTCTGAAGGCTCACCCTACCACAAGCAGCAGTCGTGCAGCAGCGTACTTGTACGTTACATGGCGTCTGACCTTGAGATGCCTTGATACACAGCAAATGTGGCTGTTTCTGCAACATACAGTTCCTAACTTCAAGTTTAATTTGTGTACTGTGTTCTAGCTGGGATGGAATTAATTTTCTTCATAACAGCTCCTATGGTGCCCTTAGTGGTTTAGGTTTGTGACCAAAACCAATGTTTTAGCTCCTGATGCACAGTGTTAGCACAGTGTGAAGGCCTCCTCTGCTTCTCACTTTGCCCCTCAGTGATAGACTGGGGGTGCCCAAGAGGCTGGGAGTGGACACAGCTAGGCAGATGACCCCAAATGATCAAAGAGATATTCTATGCCACACGACAACATGCTCAGCAACTAAAAGAGAAAACAGGGGTTTATGGAAGTTAGCCATCTTTTGCTCGGGAGCTGGCCAGGCATGGGTCTACCCGTGGGAGGTAGAGAGTGATTGCCTGTTCAGTGCTTGTTTTGTTTTGTCTCTCTCCTCCTTCATTTCTCTTTCACTTATTAACCAATTTTTATCTTGGTCCACAAGTTTTCTTCCTTTTACTCTTCCTTTTCTCCTCCCTTGTCCCACTGCGTGGTGGAAGGGAACGAGCAAGCAGCTGTGTGGTGTTAGCACCTACCAGGATTAGCCCACAACACTGCAGGAGGAAAAAAAAACAGGTATCCATCTCCTAGCAAGTCAGCCATGCCTTCTGTGACCCCTGGGGTTTCAGCTCTGTTTAGTGTAAATCTTGCTGTTTCCTGAGTGAACTTACAAGAAGCCAAGGCTGGAAACTGATTAATGACAGAACACACACAAAAGGAGCCTTATAAAGATGGAGAAATGCACCACAGTTGGATTCATTCTCCACAGAACCACAAAGCTGTGCACAGAGGTGATCCTTTCAACCCCTCAAAACATCAGATACAATGCTGTTTCATATCTTGCTTTTCTAATGATGAGCATTTCTTCCTGTAGCTACTTCTGCACCCTACAGTGTCTGAAGGGGACTGCTCCAGTCTCACAGCATTCATCTTCACCTGTATGCTCCTACAGCAAATTTAAGAATTTAGCTAAGCCAAAAGATTTGTATGCCTTGGCAGACCATGGGACATCAAAAAGATAACAGGTTAAAGGTTGGCACTACACAGCAAAGAAATGACTAAGCAACAAACTGCCACATAACCTACACAAGTGAACAAAGTAACACATCCCAGTAACATTCACCAATTACTGGCTACTAAAAGCTAGCAACAAGCCCTCTCTCCCACCTCCAGATGTGACAACCTAGCACTAACCCTAAACACCGGAACAACCCCTCCACCATCCAGGAAAGATGTCTCTAACAGCTGGGCACCTGCTCCTCAACAGGTAGCCTGCTGACATCTGAGACAAGGCCTTCAGCCAAGGGTGCTCCGTGGAAGGGAAAATAAATGGCTCTTCCTTTTGAAATTAAATTGCCTAGTCAAGACCTCAAGTATATTGCTAATGAGGGGGGGAGAAAAGAGTTAAGAGATGAGAAACAGGCAAATCAGACACAAGGTTCAAAGTGAAATCTAGCAACATGTACTCGGTCACTTCCATTAAGCAAGCCACATTCAGACAGCACTGATCTCCTTGAACCATACACCACGTCCAAACATTGGCCCAACTTCTGTACCAAGTCCAAAATTGATTTAATTATGATTTTAAGCTAGGTATGAAGCAACTGAAACCTATGGTACAGGTATAAAACTGGACAGTAAGCAAACCCCTTACTGAAAGCACTGCCAGCACAGAAGCCTGCAGTATAATCGATGGAGTTTCACACAAGCACCAGGTGAATGATTATCTAATTAAGTTTGCCTTGCCAGCATATCAAAAGCAGCTCTGAGCATCTGCTTCTCACAGCGAAGGGCCAAATATACAGAAAAATTGAGATGATTGTACAGCAAATTTTGTCTTGGTAGCGTTGTCTAGCTACTGACAAATAGCATTACTGCATCTTGTAAACGTCTAAATATTTTCTGTCACCATTCCTACTGGCTGCCTGCTAACTACATCCACAAAATTGGAATAAGCCAGGGCAGTTAACAGCACTACAGAGACCTGTAAAAAGAACCCTTAATGGCTTGAAATAGCGACTTAAAAATAATGTAGTAGTACCAGATCCTAAAGAAACTAAATGCATTCTAAATAACTTCAAACTTGAAGCACCTTTCCCAGTAAATTTTAGGACACCACTAAATCTAGTTCGTATCTAGTTCGTAGTCTTCAAATTTTACAAACGTTTGTCATCAGGAATCACCTATTTGGATATGAACAGTCTATTTTATTTTCCTAATTAGTAAGTAAATAAATAAAAAAAGAAATAATAAAAGTGTGGTTGAAGTTAGACCTGACATTTACCTCTCAAAGGTGGATTAGGCATGATCAAAAAAAAAAAAAAAAAAAACAGAAAAAAACAGAGAAATCCAACTCAGAACTTCAGTCCAATAATACGAAAAAAGGAAATATCCTACAGTCTACAAATTCTATCTGGTGGCTGAAAGACCTTCACTAAATAGCAATCTGAAGTCACCTGAGAGAATGAAATGAAACAACTTTATAACACAGCTTTATGTTTCCAATATGACATGTCTACTAAAATTAAACAGATTAAGATAATCGTTCAAGTACAGAAGTTTCAATTGAAATCAGTGGAAAGAACAAGCAGCAGTAAAACACAAACATGACACAGCAGGTCAGATAAGCCTGCTCCTAACCCTGGCATGAAATATGCAATGGAAATGCACATTTCATACAGCAGGAAACCAAAGGTACCTGTAAAAGACAATGAACCAACTTACACAGCACAGGAAATGTTAGCAATAGAGACTGGGAACTGACTAAATCAAAGTGGTCTCACACTCAGCACAAAGTGTTCGATTCGATTCCCATCTAAGATAGTAACTGTGGGTGGAAGACAGCAGGAGAAAATCTTGTGGCAGTTACACGAAGGCTCATCACGGAGAACACACCACCAGCACACAGCCCACGTACACGGGGTACGGCTGTAGCCTCCAGGCCTTGCTGACCACCCACGCCGAGACGACCGGTCCAGTTATGCTCAGTGCTCTGAGACAGCACGGAAACTGAAGCTGGAACAGCGTGCTGCAGGCTGCTTAACGAGAGGAGTTTCACGCCATAAAATTCAGAATGTCAGGCAGTCATTACACTTTCAGCTGAATTTCAAATTATTGTCATCATTTTATTAGAAAAACTCGGACGGTCTAGTTACCTTACAGATCAGATGCCCTCCTCAGTCCAAGATCCTCTGAGATAAGAGATGCACTCTAGCGGCAATTACCCTCTCCTTAGATAGGAGAGAACTTATATGAGAAAATTTGCTGTAACAGGCAGTTAATATCGGTACTTTTTTCTCCATTTTCATTACTAGCATTAGATCTTACATAAGGTCTGATTTCTTCCCCAGATTCCTTCTCCATCTCACCTCAGTTTTGGTCCGTAGACTGAAATCCTTGAATTTTTTGTATTTCCTGAAAAAGTTCTTTCAGTAATTTTTTTTAAATCTTCTGGTATATATTTCTTCTGTGCTCATTCTTTTATTCACAGAATCCTACAGCACTGAACAAACACCTTAAGAAAAACAATGTGAGAATACATTTGCGATCAGTCTTATTTCCAGAAAAAGAAATCACCTAGTTTTGTCCCAAAACTGAATTTTCAATTAGCTCAACTTGAACAGAAGAAAATCAAGAATTCATCAGATAAAGGATAAGAGGGTAAATCTGAACCTCAGTGGCTCTTGAAGAGGAGGACAGCTCAGTGCCGTGTGTCAGAATCATAACAGGGTTCAAGTTTGTCAACTAAAGTTTCTCTGACAAGGGCTGGTAAGAAGTCAACTTTTATTCTTTTACCACTGCGCTGAGAATAGAAGAAAATTATTGAAAGAGCATTTATCTGACCTCATCGGGATAACTCAGTCCACTTTGAAGTGATAAATGACCAGCTATATGGAGCTGCACTTTGAACAACTTTAAATAGCACAGATAACCAGTAACACTAAAAGGTTTTGCTGTTTTGACCTACAATTTTACTGTAAAGATGCAGGAAAAGGTAGGGGATGGGAGGAATTTTGTCCTGAGGGCAGGGAAGAGATGAGATTGAAATGTGAAATGATACTTTCAGTCAAGACATTAGGAAATCCACTTTTTCATGTTACTGCAAACAATAAACATACTTATTGCATGGTTAAGCTTGACTGCTGTCCAAAAGTTTTTCCTCAAACCACCTGAGAATCAAATATGGAAACAGATAAACTATAATTTATTTTTTTTTCCCCTGGTATATTACGACTCAGTGTTTTCCAATTTAATTAATAGATCTTAATTTATTGTCAGTTTCTATCGACTCTACTCCAGAAGCCATTTGCATTTTTATAACGGGGAACTTTTTTTCTCAACAACAATTTATTTGCAGCATCATCAACAGAAGATGTGTAACTAAGTCACTGCTAACACTCTTGCAAGGGCCACTCCTCCTGTTTGCAAGAAATGACTGTTTCCTATTGACCTCAGCATCCACACTATCTTCAGAAAGTCAGAAAGCATCTTCAAGGATACTTTTACAAATCATAGTTACATAGCAGTACGGAGCACCAGCTATAGTTTTACATAAGCTGCTGAAGTTCTGAAAATAAAGGAAAATATTTAAGAATATAATATTTGAAGAATAGAATATTTAAGAAAATAATTTCAACAAGTTGACATATTTATTACAGATCTTCCAAAATAATCTTCCGTCATTCCCATTCCCACAAAGTCTGTATATAGTTACCTACCTATGCATACAGAAACATGGGAAGTGACTATGTAAAATATAATCAAATGTAAATATGATACATATTAAGGAGAGTTATTGACATTTGATACATCTATTTCAATAAAGATGTACAGAACATGACTCTTCAACAGACGGTGAGCGCTTTTTTCTGCAAATAAATAAAATTTAATATACACTCTTCCATCTAAAAACATAAAAAGTGTTTTCACTCAAGAAAATATTTCTACATAGAAAAGTAAGCAGGAAGTTGGGGTGCTAAGTCACTCTAACAACACTGGGCTGGACTGAAAGCGTCGAAGTGAATAACTGATGGGCTGTGACACCACAAGAGCCTGGGCTACACGGCAAGAAGGAGGGAAAGATCCCTAAGGACCAAAGTGCACATCTCTGTAATGGGAGCAGCTGTAATAAATCTAAGCTGACAAGTATTCAGAGACTGAAGCAATGTTCCATCAAATATTTTTAAAGTCAGTTCCACACAAGTCAACCCAGCTTTGCCTGGAGATTTATCAGACATTTAGCTGGTACACATGCGATCACTTGTTAAAGTGAAGAGGAAAGCAAAAGAAGTGGACAGATGAGAGATACCAGACCAAGGCACAAGAAGATTTTAGAGCCTAAGGATGGACTTTCGCATTTCATTAAAGTTTAGATGCTTTTAAAAAATCAGTTCTTATACCTATCGTTTTTTAAATACCACAGTTATTTTTTTTTCCTTAAATAAAAAACTTCAGGGAGAAAACAACTGAGAAGCTGTTTTCCTTCCCAAAATTTGTGTATTTTTCAAAGTTGTTGAATTATTTTTTAAGAGGCACATTTAAGTTTTCATTTTATCTCCTAACACAGTCGCACATTTTTAAGTTTTGATGCTTTACAGAAAAGTTTTTTGTCTTCATAAAATTCTGCTGGGAAACCCGATCAACTCAACAAATGGAATTAAAACATTTTACTAAACTGGAGTTTAGAAAACAGTACTAGAAAAATAAGAGATCATTCATCTAAGAGAAATGAATTTACTAATATCCTTCTGCACATCAGCTTAAGTGAAAGAATAAGACGTGTCACTGTTCACAAAACGCTGCCCTCAAAAGCAGCACAAGTCCGTTGCATATTCTTCCAAACACACAGAAAAAGAGAATGTGACAAACCCTGTTGTCAGCAAAAACTTCAACATTTTGTAACAGATATGTAATATAAATACAATACGAATATAATACACCAAGCACTTGACTATATGCCAGGTTGCCCACTTCCACCCACAAGAACATGAGGAGTGACTGCCAAGGAGCTGCCTCTCACGCTGTAACTTTGTGAGGTTCAAACACAGGCATGGTTAAGAAAACTCTGCTAAAATCAAGGCTATTCCAAAATTGAGAAATACTGAAAATGATAAAGCAGTGAGTGGGAGTGGAGCCATAAAAGAGAAAAATCAGCTAAAGGTCACGAAATCCAAAGAGAAGGCAGCATCACGAGCTATTCACAAAGACCTTCAGGAGCGGCAGAGCTCAGCAGAGCACTGGGCACTGTCTGCTGCTGGCCCTGCACTCACCATCCCTCTATGCGTCTGGGGTCAGAGCCCATAGACAAAGCACAACCCAATTAATCATCTTAGTTTTAGCTTTTGGTTTCACACACAAGGAATTTAAAGATTTAAGATGAGCAGCCCCAGGGTACTCAGAGCTGGACCAGCCCAAAGATGCACAGGCTCAGGACTTACTGAGCCAGTCTGTCCCAGTCAAGTGATTTAAGGATCCAACAGTATGAATCTACTTCTACAGAAAGTCTCTGAATCTCATTGTGAACAGGAAATTCTGTGAGACTTCTACTACTTTACATTCACATTTGTATGTCCAAGTCTGATGACAGCCATCTACTGACAATGAGGTTTGTGGAATGAAGAAAGATGGATAAACTGTCACACAAAGTGACACGCACAGTTTTACTCATCAGATGATGGAAGCTGGCACTGACTCGTCCACATGAATGACAGCTGACAGGATAGGCTGGAGAAGTATTGGAGGGGGTCTGGGACCCACAAAAGCAAGCACAAGCCATTTATAATTGATGAGGTAAAGATGCAAGGGCCAGATGGATTTCCATGTCGTCGGCTTTTCTGACCCTCAGGTAGGTTCTCCTCTGCCCAACAGCCTAGAAGCTGCTGGTGTGGGTGCTGCATGCCATCCCAATGCCTTTTTAAGTTTTTGACTAACTTCAAAATTACTTCTATGAACACTTTCAGAATGCAGAAATTCCTGTGGAAGCATTTTTATGTACCAATAAGCATCAGCTTGAAAGCCACCCTTAAAAACAAGATCAGACTTATGCACAGAAACATTTTCCCAAGACCGCTATGTGACTTTATTACTTGGATATTTTTGTTACTGACTCCTCAAAATTACTGAGTTATTTACTATTCTGAGTAGATAGTAATCTATAAGTGATGACTCTTTTTTCTTCATAAATTACCAATGCAGAATTACAAAGTAACTGACTTCAAGCACCAGAGGGGCCAAGTACAGAGCCAGCAGAGTTTAAGTGCACCCATTTCTTCTTTCCTGGAGTCCAGCACAGGAACGCAGACAGCACCAATGGGACAGTGGGTGCCTGCAGAGCTCCATCTCACGAGGAATTCCAAGTGGCCCCAACTGCCCAAACAGCAACACAAGCACTCACTCGTTTGCAGCTCTCTGAAAGTGTATGCATTGTCAATTAGCCTTCTGCACTCTCTCTATAATGAGGAGACAGTCGCTCAATCAGGCAATTCATCCCACGCTAACAAAGATGTCCAAAGCAAGTGAGAGGAACGTGAGACCTTGCCAGACATCCCTTTCCACCAAGAACTGGAGAAGCCTCAGTAACTGGGTTACATCAGATGTCTGATTTTAGAGACAAAGAAAAAATGAATCAGTTCTCTGTTCACAAGGCTGAACAGTAGGGCTTGGTTTTCTGTTAACCTCAACACTGGAGAACTTACTTTTCGTGATCAGCTCCACCTACAAAAAGAAGAAACTACTTCACAAGAGGCAAAAACTGGATTATAAAAATGATTTAAATATCAGTTCTAGCTCTTTCTCATACTTGAAAAATATATATTGACAACTCAAAGCTTTTGTCATTCACAGAAATGTTATAAAAATCATGGAACAGTGTGACCAAAACCTGTTTTTATGTATTTTTCTCCAAATCACTTTTTACAAGAGCAGAAAAGCAACATGGATGTGGGCCTGCTCTGGGTGGCCCTGCTGGAGCAGGGACTGGGCCAGAGGGACCCAGAGGGTTCTGCCAGCCTCAGCCATACCGTGGTTCTATGCCACTAACTGCACTGGCTACGGCAGAGCACACGAAGAGCTCTCATCAATTTTGCACTTGTTCTGGGGAGGCTGGAGAACTGAGGCCTTGCCTCAAACTCCACACATGATCAGTTCTATTCAACGAGACTACTCACATTCGTAAAAACATCTGCACACAAGGCTTGCAGAATGAGACCTAGCGCAATTTTGTTCTACTTGGCATTCTGTTTCATGCAAAGGGCTTTTATTTTCCATATACCACACTTGTATACATGGCAGCTAGGAGAGCCTCGCTTTCATCAACCCTGGCACATTTTTTTGAAATTCTCTGATGCGTTACCACTCATATCAGAATATGGCAAGTCTGCATTCCCCACCTGAGACAAAGTAAGTTGCCTGAAAACAGAACACAGCACAATGAAATAAAATACAAACTTTGCTGAAGAATTTTTTACGCACAAAATTCATGTTTTTTATAGATTTTAGGTCACAAAGAAAATGCACGCGAAGTATGCGGACACTGTGCAAGGTAGACTCAGATAATTCAGGATTAAAAAGCTGAATAAAAATAAGTAAAATAATTATCTGAATAAGCAAACATTAATAGGAAATAATTTTCTTCATTTTCACTTCTCTGAATAATTATACCTGTGGGCTATTATGAATAATTTATGAGATGGCATGCAGTTTACATGTAGCCCTGAAAGTCTATGCATTTATAATATGATCATTTCAAATAATTCTGGGACAAACCATGCCTGGTAAGTGACTTGTGCACAAACAGCCTTTCAGCCTTAGGATACTTCAAGTTTCTGTTAACAGAGCAAGGCACTCTGTTAAAAAAAAAAAAAAAAAAAAGGTATTTTTAGTTCATTTAAATCTCGCTCCCTCAAGTAGCATTCAATAATTCATTAAAATCTTGTAACTCCCAACTTCCTTTAAGCTTTGTGAAATATTGACTAACTACTTTATATATTGATCTTAACAGCAATTAAATTTTTAAGGCATTCAAGACTACATTCTGGTAAAGGCAATATCCTCTTTTTCCCAGCAGCACATAAATTATAGTGCGCAGCCCAAACCCAAACCACTCTGAGAACCCCATGCTAGGTTTAAAAACACAACATTTCAAGAACAAACATTTGACTCACAACACCAATGTTTTATTTTCTGACCAAGTAGAATATATGAGTTTCAATGGAAACAACTACATACCATTTTTCTACCGTAACGCCTGTTTGCCAAGGAACAGTTTATGGTACACATACTAAAATAAAATTCAACAACTCCTTTTCTGTGTTTGTTTTTTGGTCTACAGTGAAATTTAGTCATCTAAGATGAAAAAAAGCCACTTGTAAGGATACAATAGGACTACACATTCTTTTCTCTCAAGATCATTGTGCAGATTTGTAAACATGCAGTACTTTGTCTTACAGCAAACTGTACTTCACGACTGGAGAAGTACTGTACAAAGAGGTAAACAAGAAGAAAGTATTTTCTGCAAAACACAATTCAGTCTTGATGCATAAGTTACCCATTCATGATACTGCCATTTTTAATAAACTTTAGCCTTTAAAGCAAAAACTTTTTGGCTTGGTTTGCATCTAACACATTTAATGTCTTCATAGTACATTTTACTTTTTCTTCAAGTTGCAACAGAAGTAACAGCTGCCACCAGAAATTGTATTTTCATAACCTCTAAATGTATACATTAATTCTTTTCTGCTTAAACTACACATCTCAAAAACATGTTGCGGCAACCAACATGGCTTCACCAAGGGCAAATCGTGCCTGACAAACCTAGTGGCCTTCTATGATGGAGTCACAGCAACAGTGGATAAAGGGAGAGCAACCGACGTCATCTACCTGGACTTGTGCAAGGCGTTTGACACTGTCCCGCACAGCATCCTGGTTGATAAACTGGATAAAGATGGGTTTGATGGACGAACCACTCGCTGGATAAGGAACTGGCTGGATGGCCGCACTCAGAGAGTTGTGGTCAATGGCTCAATGTCCGAATGGAGACCAGTGACAAGTGGTGTTCCTCAGGGATCAGTACTGGGACCAGTGCTGTTTAACATCTTTGTTGGTGACATGGACAGTGGGATCGAATACACCCTCAGCAAGTTTGCAGATGATGCCAAGCTGTGTGGTGCAGTCGACACGCCAGAGGGAAGGGATGCCATCCAGAGGGACCTGGACAGGCTTGAGAGGTGGGCCCATGCCAACCTCATGAAGTTCAACAAAGCCAAGTGCAAGGTCCTGCACCTGGGTCGGAGCAATCCCAAGTACACATACAGGCTGGGCGGAGAATGGCTTGAGAGTAGCCCTGAGGAGAGGGACTTGGGGGTGTGTGTTGACGAGAAACTCAACATGAGCCGGCAGTGTGCGCTTGCAGCCCAGAAGGCCAACCGCATCCTGGGCTGCATCAAGAGAAGCGTGGCCAGCAGGTCGAGGGAGGTGATTCTGCCCCTCTACTCTGCTCTCGTGAGACCTCACCTGGAGTATTGTGTCCAGTTCTGGGGCCCCCAACACAAGAAGGATGTGGAGCTGTTGGAGCGGGTCCAGAGGAGGGCCACGAGGATGATCAGAGGGCTGGAGCACCTCCCCTACGAGGACAGGCTGAGAGAGTTGGGACTCTTCAGCCTGGAGAAGAGAAGGCTGCGGGGGGACCTGATAGCAGCCTTCCAGTACCTGAAGGGGGCCTACAGGAAAGCTGGGGAGGGGCTTTTTACAAGGATAGATAATGACAGAACAAGGGGTAATGGTTATAAACTGGAAGAGGGTAGATTTAGACTGGATATAAGGAAGAAATTCTTCACTGTGAGGGTGGTGAGACACTGGAACAGGTTGCCCAGGGAAGTCGTTGATGCTCCCTCCCTGGAAGTATTCAAAGCCAGGCTGGATGGGGCTTTGGGCAACCTGGTCTAGTGGGAGGTGTCCTTGCCCATGGCAGGGGGGTTGGAACAAGATGATCTCTAAGGTCCCTTCCAACCTGAACCACTCTATGATTCTATGATTCTATGTCCACTGTGTTCCTGTGCACTTGAAGCCCACAGGCTGGATTTTATCTTTTAGTCTATATTACACTTGATGTCTCCAGAGCACACTATGCTCTTCAGAAACTAAAAGAATAAAAAAATTATATATATACGTATATAGCAAGGAAAAGTTTCCTGACAACCACCCAGAGCACTGACATAGCTCTATCTACTACCCACCACATTTTGCTAATTATATCTCAATAGCTCAGCTCTCTTAAGACAGAGAAGTAAGCAGATGACACTGTCAGTATGCCAGGGGAAAGAGTACAACAAGTAAGCAAGGGAACCCCAGGAGGGAGGAGAATGGAGAGTCTGCAGCCACCAAATCTCAGCTCAATTAGGTGCAAAGATCACAAGTGTTTCAAGCCTGCACTGAAGCCACTGTACGCCAAGAACTACCACGTGTGTTCCTTCTGCACAGAACAAGGGTGGTTTGGTGACAAAACTTGACGTCAGTGTTACAGATGTAAGAAGGAAAAAAAGAATGATATCCCTAGTCAAAATAACAAAAAATCACTCAAAGTTCCCTCCTTAAAATAACTTCCTTTGTCCTAACATCCTCTACCTCCTGCTACCATTTATTTTTAATTCTCTTCAACAAAAACATGTCTTTTAGAGGTTGGGCTATTTATTCTCTAATGCACTGGAGGGAGCTGGATGAACCTCTTGTCTATCTTCATCCAGAGCTGCTCTCATCCTGCTACTGCTTTAAATTACTGAGCAGGTACTAAAAATACTGATGTTTATAAAGAAAGTTAGTACTGGACCCATGACAAAACTGAGCAAG
Organism: Penelope pileata; assembly: GCA_013396635.1. Taxonomy (NCBI): domain Eukaryota; kingdom Metazoa; phylum Chordata; class Aves; order Galliformes; family Cracidae; genus Penelope; species Penelope pileata. Next base: position 1,822,942 of record WBMW01000543.1, on the reverse strand, counting down.
CCTTACTCCTGCCAGGAAAAGGTGGTGGACAATACCTACCCTACTCAGAAGCTGTTGATGCATTTGAGAAGTCCATCAGCTTCCTTCACAAAAAAGAGAAGCTCAATGGCCAGAGAACGTGACTCCCAATGTCCTTTTTTGTCTTTACTGTTTGCCATTTTGCTGCAGACTGATCATTCATACAAAAATCTCCTTCAATAAGCATATGTTACACCATATCCAACTTGCTTATAATGTCAAAGTACACTAGCAAGTGTTTCACAATCAAAGCTGTGGCATCCTCTTCACTAGAAATAAAACAAACAAAAACATTTAAGATTCTTAATTCAGAGACCCATTCAGAGATAGGAAGGGGAGAAACACAGACACTTGTGATATAAATTAGTAAAAATGCTACATGAGTTAATTTTGGACAGGAGGAGAAACAGCAAAAAAGATTCTACATACTTGAATTCTGCATCAGCAGTGCAAGCACCTGCATTAACCCAACCTCCCCAGGTAGTCACTGCCTGTGTCACACCACAAGAAACTTAAACAAGATCAGTAATACACATATAACAACTGGAAAAAAAAATATTACAGGCAAGATATCCCTGTACGATATCTTCAGTGCATGAGAAAGAGAGAGCTGTTGTTCCATGCAGTGATTCCTGATGGTGTGCCTTAGCTGATTTCCTGCCTTCTGGCAGAATAGGCACATTGAGAGATGGCAGGACCAAAAAGCACGAGGTTTTGCCATATCCAAGTAAATGCCATGACAGAAAAAGAGCATTAAATGCAAACATGATTCAGATAAGTTTGGCTCAACTTTGTGTGAAAGATAATTCTGTATAGGCAAGAAAAGCTCTCTCTGTTTCTCTAATACCAATTTGCAATTTTAACTGAAATGGGAAATACAGTAAGTGATGCCAAACATTTTCTAAGACACAGATGGCACCAACTTATGTATAACTTCTTACAGAAATACCTAATCTTAAAACAGTCTATGTTAAAAATCAGTTAGCAAGCATATATGCTCTAATAGAGAAGTCTTACAATTTGGCAGAAGATGAAAAACAACAGTGAAAAAGCAGCAGACCTACGAGGGGGCCTGGCCACTGCATGCTGACCCTCCAGAGTTTCTGTGCCATTTCTGTAAGACCTGCAGCACCCTGTTTGTCCCAGCACCAGCTGAGCTCTTCCCCAGTGAGCAGATGGGTCACCTCCTGCCTCTTCTCAGGTGAGCCTAGTCCCCGTTACTTGCACCACCTCACACCTCCTCACCCTTAGCTGCAAGGAAGCACCAGGGGAAGAGAGAAGCCAAGTTATTAGCGCTTACTCATGAGCTACTTTTGAAGGAAGAAACTAGGAACCGGATTCCATGTATGCGATGGAAGAAGGGTCGGACACCTCACCAAGGCTTCAGCACAGCAATGAAAGAAACCACTTTAGAAGCAGAGCCTGACTTCCATTTCTTTAGCTGTTTCACAGGAAACTCTGAGTACCCACCAAACTTGGTTCACATACAATATTACCTTGTTCCCTGAGAACAAGTGCTGGCCAGCACTCAGCTATCTATGCTAGGAAGCATATGGGAATAGACACATCTCACAAAGCCCTGAGGTCACCGAATATTCCAGTTCATTGTCAGCCACTTGTTGAAGATGTCATAGAATTTTTGTTTGGATGGGATGCTGGAATTCACAGGCCTACAGAACATTAAGAGAGTTGAAACTTTCATGGAGTATGAAGTACCTTCAATTCTTCCTACCTCCACCAGAGTTCAAAATTTTTTTTTTTGGATACAGATTGTTTGCTTTCTTATCCAGGTAAAATAGATTAAAATCTAACAGATAATCTGTTAGATTAATCAACTAACAGAGTAACTTTCATAAATTTCTGTACTCTGAAAGTGAAGCATATGCGCATCCTATATAGAGAAGTTACACATGTCTCATTGGAGCATCTACGATTAAGCAAAGGTAACATATTGCCCCCGTTTTCACATGCGTTTAAAGATAAATGTGCTGCAAAGCTGAGCGAGAACACTAAGACAACAAAAAATATCTCTGTTTTTAATTGGCATTTGTAAAGAAGTGAAGAAAAAAAGCTCGGGGAGGGTATATTTCAAAACAAAAAGCAGTCAACACAGATAAAGTCTGATACACTTAGGGCATGCAGCATTTTACTGCATAACTACTAGAAACTAACCCTAACAATTTACCAGAGGAAATCTGCATTTTCCATATGGGAATCTGGTGCTATACCATCAGATATGAAATCTATACCCTGTCATGTACACCTCCTCTGAGCACAAATGTCTGGAAGAATACAACCTGAAATAAGTAATTGTTTTAATGCAACCGGAAATATTATCTGCAGAACTCTTGTTAGGCACCCTGGATTTAAAACATTTTATTAAAGAGAAAAGCTGGCTTATCTCTAGAGATCAGTCTCTCAAATTAATACATTTTATGTTCTAAATAATGTACTGAAGTTAAGTAGCAGAGAAATTAGAAAATTTATGAGAAATGTTATAAACCATTATCAAAAATTAACCTTTTTTTTTTCCCTGAAGGAATCTGACAACCTATTCTTTTTAAACTTACAGAAAAGTATATACGAATCCTCATGACAGTCCCCTTTTTCTATTTTCAGTGAACAATTTTTCTGTACTAATACTAAACGTGCAATAGCAGTATCCTTTTTGGGAACACACAATGTTTCATACAGCTTATATCCATAACACTAGTTGGAGAACCAAAGCAGTCCCTCTTGATCAGCAGAGCTTCATAACCCAGAATAATGAATTTCTCAATGTAATCATCAGCGATATGAGAAATCTCATATTTTTGAGAACGGCAGATTAGAGATAAATGAAAGATGCACACCCTCACAATATCCATACAGTGCCCGAACTTTTGTCTGCTTTTATGACCTCTCCCACAGCAGTTCAATGCACAGGAGGATTAAATGGCATAAATATACATTTGAAGAAGGAAGAGCTTTGCTCACCAACTCCCCCTGCTTCTCCCCACAAATCACGGACCTTGTGTTGTATACAAAGGAGGAAGAATCACCTCTTCCAGTACACAAAGCACCTTTAGCAACTTTAAGGAGCTCAATTTGGCACCATGTCATATCTCAAGACATGCCCGTGTTACAGTCAGGTGGCCACAACAACAAAAAGGAACGGACACTCGCATTTCTGTCCTGCCTCTGAAGAACAACGCCATCAGAGCTCTCCACAGTCCCTGAGTAAACAAACGTATGTAGCTCAGCCCTCCAACAATCAAAATCCACAACTGATGAGCTTTCACTTCCCATTATTTTCAAGCACATAAAACAATACAGAAAAACCACACACACTTTACAACTGAGCAGACGTCATCTCATCTGCAGCCTGCAGGTGGGCTCCCTCTGCCTAAAGAATCCAGAAGAACTTGATTTAAATTTCTCTGAACCGCATAAAGAAAGTGCATTACCACTTGAAAGACTCATTTTCTTTTAATTCACCCTTATCAGTGCCATTTGTATTTTATTTTCAGTGGGTTTGAGTAGATAAAGATTACTTCCTATTCCAAAAAACTACCTTCCCTTCCCAGGCTAAGGCTGGAGCTCTACACCCACTCTCACAGCATGGGATGGAACATCGGCTGCAGATCTCTGATGAGTTCAGTATTTCCTTTCGAAAGGAAGTCATCCTCAGAGATACAAACGAAAAAGTAAACCTCAATCCAAATGTGAGTTGCATTTGGACAGAGATCTGAATTACCCAAAACCTCTAGATATCTCTTTTCCACTAAACGGTCTTAGCTAATCTTCACCAATTAATCAAAACCCTACAATAATGTACACCATTAATGCCAACTATAATTATATGCATTATATCTACCATCATTACATCTATTTAAATCTGGCCTTATTTCAGAGCAGTAGAAGCAGCAGCAATGAGGTGCTGAATATACCTTCCTAGGGAAGTTGTGGAAGGAGGGAGAGGCTGGCTGCCAGCAGTACAGCGATGGAACAAATGCCATGTTTTCAACACTGGTACCCAACATGAAGGCTAGGACTTCTGGTGAACACACCAATTAGGAACTCATCTCCCCTGCGATTCACCCAGCTGCTGTGGTTCTTCTGAGAATTTCCTCATGCTGTTGGGAAGAGCATCCAGGCAGGGACTGCCTTGATGCCTACCAGAGACTAGCACTGAGATGGTCATCAGGGCATTTCTCCCTGTTTTCCCTACTTCATAAAAGAGCTGGACAACTTTCTGTATGCTATGCCTGACATACTCCTCTTCATGTCTCAGGTATAGAACACGGGGCAGGGAGAAGAACCTCAGAAATCCATAAAACTGTACAGGAAAGAGTCTTTACGTATTAGTGACAGCTTGTATCTTCTCAAACCTCTCTGGAAGCATGCACAACACTTCTGGAAAACACACGACAAAAGGCACACGTTTGGTCTGTAAAGGACTCTGGTTTGCACTGCACTTTCCAACGTCTTCATTAAGATTCCAGCTGAATAAAACACAGTAGCAACACATCGTAAGCATGAGAATCTGGAAACTATATGCAAAGCATGTTTTGATAGGTACTGTTACTGTGGTAAAAACAGAAAACAATTACAGAGCAATAAATCGAATACTTGCACACTCCTGGATATCTATGCTTCACAAAAAAAATAAAAACAAGCAAAAAACAATTGATGCTGAGTGATACTTGCATAAGGTCAACGTCAATTAAATTTTAAATGTCCCTTTCATGGTTCAGCTAGTGAGGCTTCCTAAATAATTTTGCTAGAACATACAGCATGTAAAATGAGTAATGGAGCTTGTATCTGTATTCCATCATTCTGCATTAGTGTTGTGTACAGAAAGCAAGATCCAAACAGTTAGTGATGAGTGAGGTGAAGAAGGGAAATGAAAATGTCAAATGCAGGAAGAAACTGTTAAATGGCACCAAGTGCCTGGGTGAGGTGTTTGTCTACCCATGTGCTGCTTGTCGTTCTCAATCTATCACCACAAAGGACAAGGAACCTCAGGAGGGATGAATGTCCTAAGTCAGAAGGATGGAGTGGTCTACATCCTTGACTGCCTCAGGCAATAGCATGCTTGCCCTAAACTGTCAGTTTATGGTCTTCACTGCAATCTGCCTCCTGCCAATGTGAAATTCGGGAATTGGAATCCGATGTGACTTGTAGCCTTCAAAAATAAAGACTATATGTCTTTTCAAATGATAGAACAATGATTACAGGCATCTGCGGGGGGATCACAGCATGGGAGAGGACATGTACTGCAGTGTACCGGTTTGCCCCATTTTTCACTCCAACTGATGTTGAGAGAGAGGAAAAATGACTGGAAGTGGTTGGCCCAAATGACCATCTGACCATGAAATAGAAATATGGGCTAGAACATGAAAGGAAGTCCTAATGGAAAAGAAAAATGGAGAAAAGCAGCACTGTCATTATTGTCACTAAGAAAGGACTTACACTAACAGAAGGAAGTCAATCAAAATAGTTAAAAAATGAGAACAGAGAGACACACAAACATGCTGAAGTTCCTGCACGTCAGTTCCTCTCATTTCATAACTGGCAAAGAGATGATAAACAGGAGGAAAACTAACAGGTTCTATACTCACCATCGCTCTCTGAGCTGAGCATAACATTGATTAAAAGCCCACAGGGCACCTACTTCTACAAATGATGCCAACAGGCACATGTTATGTACATCCCAGTTTAGCCCACTTCCAGTTTTTTTGTTGTTTTTGTTTTCTTTTTAAATGTATTTTTACTTTTCCATGTATGCTGGGTGTTCGAACACCAGGCAAACAGAAGAGGTCTGTATGAGCGCGCAGTTCAGAACAGCCATTCTGCTTTTACAGCATGAAAGCTCACTGAGAGGATTATACCCTATTTCATCAGAAAAAAGTGATTTAGATTTTATTTCATTAAATCTTTCTTATACCTGGGGATTTTAAAGAGTTATGTTTACATTTGCTAAGAATATTTTATAAACGAAAGCACATTATTCATATTAAATATCCTGGAATGTTTACAATAGTATCACAAATCATGGAAGAAGTCGTTGCTCAGTAATCCACAGACACTAAGTCAAAGTACAGCTCTGACTACAATTTACCAAGAAACTCTCAAATTCAACACCCTTTAAAGAAATCTGAACCACGCTGGGGTGTTGCACTGAACGTATAGAGAGTTCTCATTAATTTAGCGTGTAGCCAGCTGAAACAATTGGATTTTGCAATTTGGTTTATTTTTTTTTCCTTCCCAAGTCCATTTAAAATGCAGATGTGATCAAATTTAAACTTTTACAGCATGTTTTTAAAAACAGACCAGAAAATATACCTTGGAAAAACAAAGAGATGAGCAACTTGGGGAAAGTGGGGAAACAGGAACGGGATAAAGTGAATAGTACTTTAGTTTAAAACCTCCAATAAAGCCTTTGATTTAGAGCCAGTTTAGAACGTAAAAAATTTTTCTATCTAACTCCTACAGTCTGCCTGCATATAAATCAACGATGCACTATTTCACAACTTTCATTCTGTGAAGCATCCTAGATCTACCTTTGTTTTTAATAACTACCGAATACAGGGGCACCACAGTTTCACAGCTTAAAGTATCTGAGACCTGAACTCCTCATGCACATGGCAAGGAGGAAACCTGGCCTTTACAGGAATCTTTGGGGGTTTACATGCAACAGCCCTAAATGGACTGCTGCAAGAGTAGCCTACTGCTACTCTTCTACTGAACTAGAGGTTTCCCCATCTTGTAAGAAGTCATCAAAGCCCAGGAAAACACATGGTGGTAAGTTAGGAACAGATAGAACAGGGGAAAAGGATGCTGAAAACACAGGGATGGACACTCTAGCTCTGGGCATCCATGCCCAATTAACCAGATGCCTTAAGCAGGAGTCCACGCAAGCTGCATCCAGTACAGTTACTATCATTAAGGCAACTGCATCAGAATCAAAAGGAGTTTTTTTGAATGACCTCCAGAATCTTAAATGGTTGCTGGCTTAAGTTACACCTTGGCAAAGACACAGGCTTTGAATCTGATACAGTCATTGGAGGTTGTGTATTTCTTTCTGACAAGTTTCTGTCCCAAGGCAGGCCATGTTTTCACTCTCTTCTCCACCTGGTGAGCACTGCTTCCAGCCTAAGACCTGTACAAAACATGAAATAAAACTGCTGGTGGAAGACCATCACACAGCGTGAACATCTGTTCTGGGTTCCTCCAATACCACTGTTTGGTACAAAAACGTAAAGACAGCACAGCTTAATTTGTCAATATATGTATTACTGCAAGAACTTGCCACCTACTTATAGATATGAGGTATGTGAAAAACGGTTGAACTGAGTCTAATTCAGAAAAAGGGCTATTCACATACTGGTTTTGCAGTGTTACACCTATTACTTGAACCCATCAGAAAAAGCAGCTGAAGATTGGGGCAAATTCTATCATTTTTTAGTGTTTTTTTGGTTTGTTTTTTGTTTCTGTTTGTTTGTTTTTTAAACGCAAAACTGCCCAAGTATCTCAATTTTTAGACTTCTCTGGGTAATTGCACTTAAAGAAATACAAACAAACATACATATCTCCATATCACTAACCCTTAATTTGCTGTGATATCAAGTAACAGCATTGTGATAGCAGCATGATAACATTGTTGGGGAGGGGGAAGTCTTCTGCAGACACGACGATTTTTTAGGAATTCCCCACCGCTCCCAACAACCAGTTTCACCACAAAAAAAGACTGAATGCAGCAACATGGTTAGGATTGTCTCTCTCCTTCTGCCAGCACAATATTATCTGTGGGGAAGAAGGGAGGAACACAGGGTTGGTGGGGGGCATGGAGGGGAAAAATAAAGGAAATAAGCAGCCCTGATGACTTGTGACACAAAATTTCTTTCATAGCAGGACTAATCTCCATTTACTCTACTAAGACGAATCTTCTTTATGGAACACTTCATATACAGCAGGAGTTTATTGATTCACCATCCATCAGAGAGAAGTTGGTTGGTTTATTTTTTCTTTTTAAGCCTGATAGCTTTATAGATAGAGTTCTACTGGATACATGCAATAAAATTGTTTCTTATTTAGTGGCTTATTCCCAAGTGCAGAAATAGCATTCCAAATGTAAAAGTAATTCAGCTTCACCCTCATCCCATAACTATATAGCTATCTTAATAATACGATCGTCGCTGACCAACTCCAAGTTGCCTCAGGTAAGATGAATTTGCAGTGATCTTATGATACTAAGGTAATTTCATCTGAAGAAGAAAGAAAGTCCCAGAAGATACCACTAAGCAGCAAATTGCCCAGTTGTTCCTTCTAAATGCAACAACGGCAGAAAGAAGGGTTCATTTCCAAGACAGCAAGAGAGCATGAAATGAGAGCTGGATCTCACAGCCCCCTCCCCAGCTTCAACAAGGGAAGCCAAGAAAGGTTCACAAATAACTGAAAAACAGGAAATGCTGCTCTTTTATTTGGCCCAGTGGAAAACAATACTGATAGCTTTCCCACTACATGCAGATTGTGATCATAAAAATATTCCGCTGCTTTTTTATTACCTAATTTTATATGTATTCATTTTAATATTCTTATTAGTCAACTGTTCTCCAAGACGGGGTAGTCTCTCCAAAGCTTTAGCAAAGAGTTCAGTTAGGAAAATTATAGTCAGCTAATGCACAAAGTGATGCAGTAACAGTTATAGAACCGGAAATGTAACTGTACCAACTTTAAATTTGATTTTAAATTTGGTGTTGCTTTTAGCCCAGCAGCTCTGATAAGTTGCTTAAAGTTCTAGTTAATAAAAAGGTCACTCAGTAGTGTCTTTTTCTTTATTTTTTAATGTCAGAGAAACCTCCAGGGCCATTGCAAAGAGCTCTGCAAATGCCATACAGAGAAAGGGAAGACATCCGCTTTTGTGCTCTAAGTGCTCTAAGTGGGAGCAGCTCAACATCGAGACCATTTGTAAGAACCCACACCCTCTTGGTCCCCAAGCTGACAGCAAAGATGAACCCACTGTGAGAGTCAATGCCATCCGTGATGGCTGGCTCTCAGTGCCCATGCTGACAATCTGCAGAATGACCAGCACTTGGAAAAGTCTGTAGGAACAGACTTCTACCTGCTTGTATTGCATCCAATCCCCCAACATGGCAGAGTTCATTGTTTAAAATACTTCTTGCCACATGAAAATATCACAAAAGAAAACCAAATATCACTTGCTACAACTGTAAATCATAATCAGAACATATTCTAATACATAATTATATTCGGTGATGGTTCCTAATGTTCTAAAGTAGTGATACAGATATAAATTATACTAATGTGCAAGTAAAAGCAACCTCTAAAATGAGTTCCAAAAGTCTGCCTTAATTATCTGAAAGCACAGAATTCCACCAGAATCATTCAAAGAGAGTCACTCAGAAGACAAACAGATGAGTACAGTACATTAATCATTTCCAGACAGAAAAGACTTACTGATTAAAACAACCACAATGCAGCATGAAAACACCGCACATCACGAAGACTTCTTGGCATACCTAGGTCATGCTGACTCAACATAACCTTAAGAATTGTTATTTATTTTTATTGCTATAAATTGTTATTTATTTCCTCAAAGCACAACTGTTATTTAAACTACAACCCAGGTATAAAATACTTAAGCTCATTATTTGTTTACACAAGCTCACATCCATATTTCTTCTTTAAGAATTAATGAGTCCACTGAAATAATTATCTTCAAATCTAAGCTTCTTGTTTAACTTCCTTTACTTATTTCCTATTTTATGGCTATTCAAACCACAAGGCAAAGGAAATCTGCAACAAAAGAGAGAGCTCCAATTCCTGGCATGTAATAAACAGAATAAATATGAGCCAGAAGAAATAGTATACAATTTAGGGAAATAAAAACTTTTTAAAGCAAAAAGCAAAGCAAGAGTTTTAATAAAACACCTTGACCAATTAATTTGGAGATTTCTGTTTTTCTGGGAGATGGCAGAAGGAATGAGAAATATCATCAAATCCTGAGATTTTGTTCATTTGACAATAGAATAGGACTGAATAGTCCTCAACTAAGTCACCGCAACTCTCCCAGTAAGGGGAGACCAGGCCGGAGTACATTTTGGCAAGCTGATTTGCAGGTTTTTGCATTGTTTTGCCTGGAGAATGAGCAAGAAGCCTTCAGCTCCTCGCTTTCCAAGTGGAGATAACAGCAGAGCTTGTACTGGGGCACATGCAGCCACCCCACAGCTGGGCTCAGCACAGGCCTTCCAGGGACAGGGCAGAACCTGCTCTTTGTGGCCTAACAGGAGAGGAAGTTGGGTCGCAAATTGTAATTTTCATTTGCTGCCTCTCTAGGTGGGGTCACAAAGCATCTTTCAGGTAAGGTAAAGGGAATTGGACAGCCAACCAACTAAACTCAACAGTCTAAAGTAGGAAGAGGCTGGTGGACGTGCAGGCCATGAGAATGGCTGTGGAAAAAGCAGGCAGAAACTGTCTGGCCATAGAGAGTGGACCTAATATTCTGAATCAAGGTAAGTAGATCAAGTTGTGATCAAATTGTATGCAAGTTGCTATCTGCCATTTAGTCCTGTGTGATCTATCCCCATGTTCATTTCTCTGTATATGAGTCCACCACGAAAGCAATGCTNAACCCCTGAGTTCTACTTTATTTCTCGATTCTCTCCCCCATCCCAGCTGGGAGGAGGGGGGGGGTGAGCGAAAGGCTGTGTGGGTTTCCAGGCCTGCCTGCTGAAACCAGAACAATCACTTTCACCATTACTGCACATACATCGTAGTGAGGGCATAATAATTTGCAAGTTTAATAGATTGTATAAGTTATAAATTAAATCAACTGCTAGAATTTTGAAGACCTCTCACTTTTATCAGCTAGTATTTCTGTAAAGAAATGAAAAAGATTCTTATAAAAGCTTATAAGGAATGTAAAAGCTGGTCTGTCTTATTATTACTGTTGTGTTTCATAATGACCAGACATTTGAAAAGCATTTTGCACTAATAATATTAAACTAGATGCATTGACAACTATGAAAAACAAAATTGAGCTGCTATCAGTATAAATTTGATATCATATGTATTGCTATTACATTTAATCATAGAATGGCTTGGGTTGGAAGGGACCTCAAAGCCCACCCAGTCCCAACCCCTGCCTTGGGCAGTGCCACCCACTGGGTCAGGCTGCCCAGGGCCCATCCAACCTGGCCTTGAGCACCTCCAGGGATGGGGCATCCACAGCTTCTCTGGGCAGCTGTGCCAGGGCCTCATCATCCTCTGAATAAAAAGTTTACTCCAACATCTAATCTAAATCTTCCCTCTTTTAGTTTAAAACCACTCCCCCTTGTCCTATCACTATTAGACTGCGTAAAAAGTCTGTCTCACTCCTGTTTATAACTTCCCTTTAAGTACTAAAAGGCTGCAATGAGGTCTCCCCAAGAACCTTCTCTTCTTCAGACTGAACAAGCCCAGCTCCCTCAGCCTTTCTTTGTAGAGGTGCTTCAGCCCTCTCATCATCTTTGTGGCCCTCCTCTGGACCTACTCCAACAGCTTGACATCCTTCTTATGCTGGTGGTCCCAGGCCTGGACACAGCACTCCAGATGGGGCCTCACAAGGGCAGAGCAGAGGGGCCCCCTCGCCCTGCTGCTCCCCTTCTCCCCCCCTTCTGATGCAGCCCAGGATACAGTTGGCCTTCTGGATTTCAAGAGCACATTGCTGGCTCACGTACACCCTTTTGTCCACAAGGATCCCCAGGTCCTTCTCTGCAGCACCGCTCTCAAAAAGTTCCTCTCCCAGTCTATACACATGTCTCTGATTGCCTGACCCAAGTGTAACACCTCACACTTGGCCTCGTTGAACCTCATTAGGCTCACAGGGGCCCACTTTTCAAGCCTGTCCAGGTCCCTCTGGATGGCATCCCTTCCTTCTGTTGTGTCAACTGCACCACTCAGCTTAATGTCATCGGCAAACTTGCTGAGGGTGCAGTCAATCTCACCATCAATGTCATTGATAAAGATGTTGAAGAGCATCAGTCCCAAGATGGATACCACTCATGACTGGCCTCCACCTGGACACAGAACCACTGACCACAATCCCCTAGCTGTGACCACCCAAACAATTCCTTAATATAACGACCTATGATGCTTCTTGCTTATGTACACACAACATAAAGCTGTTTGGAATGAAGTCCTGTAGGAATTTTCAAATCCGAATGCTGGCAAGTACTCTGGAAGTTCAGTTTGCTGGTACACCAAGCCACTTTGTAAAGCTACTTTGTGGAGATGGGTTTATTTAAACTTAGTGAAACAAATGTTTAGGGAATACTGTCTATTAAGGGATTCGCAAAACACAGATCTATAAATACCATCAAAAATACACAGCTATTACTAACATTTATGTAAGCTACAGTAACTACTTACCAATACAGGTAAATACAGATAAACAGACGTTGTATCTTTAGGTAAAGGACAGCAAAATCGTCATTTGATTTCACAGCATGGGCAACATGCCACTCACTGCTTTAGTTCACAGCTGCAGCACTGCTCCTGCTAGCGACACACCACAGCCTAATGCACCCAAGGCTAATCCTGAGGTTTAAACAAATGATTCCCTATTATCTCTTGGTCTTAGAATGTGCCGCATCAGAAATCTGACGGATTAATGAAACACTGCTACTGCTAATTGCTGACACAGGAGTATTTAGGGCACTGAGGCAATCACAGGAATAAAAAATAGAGAGAGAAAGGGAGAGTGCTTTCTAGCTTCCTTCTACACTACATTAATCAGCCACGCTGTGTCCTGTTGTGAAAGACCATCAAACATATGCTTTAACACTTAGTCCCAAACAAAGTGAGTCTTTTCCATATTAACTGTTCTTTGGTTTAAACAGCTGTATTTCTGGCAAGCAAAGAAGCCAAACACTGACACAGAGCAGAAGATGAATGAAGAAAAGCTTTCATACTTACTTCCTATAAAACCATGTGAAATACAAGACAAAAGTAATAAATCTTAAACCACGTAGAACTTGGGGCACGATCCCTAAGAAAAAGTTCAGGACAACTTGCATAGGTACACTCATCAGCCTCACTTAGTCATTGACGTAAAAAGCTAAGTTTGATATCAGACAAAAACGCTGGGAGATGGACAACTTCACTCAGAGAAGAAATCACAGCTTACATTGCCAGAAAGCAATGGTTCTTTGTCAAGACCTGTCAAGGAACCAGAGTTCTTCCGTCTTGAGTCAGTGACTACAAGAAGTCCCTAAATACATAGACAGTTCAGTGGCTGATAATCGAGAGTACTACGCACTTCCATGCTCTCATCAATTTACCCACCAACAACATAAAAGTTCAAGCTTGCACTAAAATCCCAGAAACAAAAAAAAAAAAAAAAGAGAGAGAGAGAAACTAGAGAATTGTAGGGGCTGGAAGGGACCTTTAGAGATCATCCAGTCCAACTTCTCTGCCAAAGCAGGCTCACTACACCAGGTTGCACAGGAAAGCATCCAGGCGGGTCTTGAATATCTCCGGAGCAGGAGACTCCACAGCCTCTCTGGGCAGCCTGTTCCAGTGCCCTGACCCCCTCAATGACACATTTGATGGAAGTATACAGGTTACAGATAAGTATATAATAGATTTTCTTCATATTTAGAGAAAAAAAAAACACCAACCATTTTCCTGTGACACAACAAACATACATATGTATTGTCATCTGGGATTGCACAACCAATAAATAAAAAAATAAAAAACCTAGAAACTATACAGGTGAATAAAATGGATGGACTATTGCTCTTGGACAGAGACAAAACACTGAACTAAATGGCTATTCAATAATTATTTTGTAAACACTCTTAAAAATCAGAGCAACACACACTACATTTAAAGAGACCTGAGAATATTTATTTCGAAGACAACAAAAATTTAACATCTATGTGGACTGGTTTTAAGTTAAAGACAAGTAATCACCAATTAATAAAATATGCATATCAACTAATTCCTCATGACTTTGTGCAATAATCTTACCATACAAATATCCTCTCTTCAGTCTCGATTGATGAAAAGCTGACATAACAGTGATTTTCCAGTACCATAGGCAGTTTCAGATTTCCAAAATTCAGAAATCTCTCAAACTGTTAAGGCAGCATTTCTGAAGGAAAGAGAAAGGAGCCCGTGCCTGCATGTTGCACTGCAGCACCTCAGCCTCCATCTGCAAGGGCTTGGAACTGACCAGGTTTGAAAACTTAAAAGTTCAGTGCAAAACCAGTTCCACATATTCAGCAAAGTGAAGCAACCACACAAACCACAACATTTAAAGCCTGTGCATCTCTCAGACTTTATCAGTGCTTCCAACACGGTTTGTGCAGAAATCTTACAGGTTTTTCACGACTGCAAGTGGTTGAAATTAGCCTCCACCACCAGTAGATTACTGCCCAGAAAACTCACTCCAGTGACCATAAGAATTTAAATTTAGCAACAGAATTTCTGAGACAGCACTCCTGCTTCATCTCAAAGAACATCTAATAGAATTAAACAAGAATTAAACAAAAGTACAAATGATAAAACTCTAGAAAAAGTGGTATTAATGAGACTTGCCATTTCTTAGTGATACTACACAGTAGAGGCTAGAAGCTGCTGCGCCCTGTGAGTGTTTTGAAGAAATATTTTAAGTGGAACAGGTGGAAGAAGTATTTGCTGACATAATTGGTCCACAGATTAAAACAAGGAAATGAATAATGCAAACAGAGAAGTATATTGAAATTCTGACTCATTTCTCTTGCCACATACCTCCCTCACATGCGTGTGCAGTGAGGGGCTGGAGGAGAACCAACTTGGAGAAGTCACTGGCCAGCCTGGAAGTCCCTCATGCAGTCAGGACGGGGCTCTGGCAGCTTGTGTGGGAGGAGGGACCAGACCTAGGCCCAGGTTCAGCGACTCACCCTGCGCCCAGGCAGTCTCCAGACTCCCCAGGAAACTGAAAGATTGGAAGCTGCAGTCGGACAAGCTGGGCAAGCAGTTTCATCGTATTACTTTCTTCTTTATCAGACCATCAGGATTCTGAAGTAATAGGATTTTCGTTTTTGTACCATCCTGAACTTCTGATAGAAATGTAACTTCAGTAACTGAAGAGCTAGGAACAGAAAGCTATTGAAGATATTTTAGGTGTATTAATCTCTAAAGAGAGAGCAACAGATAACCTCATGCACTTAGCCTTAAAAAACGGCAGATATTTTAGCAGTTTCCTAATTCACATTCTAGCCTATATCAAATATTACTACTCCAATACTTAGAAAGAACTGGGACCTTTTTTGCCAGACTATATTTGAGCTGATTTTTGTAGTAATTATTTCCTATGCCTGTTGCTGTGGACATACTGGCATAAACAATGACAACAGTGAATGACAAAGCAGGGAAAGGTTGACAAATGGAAGTAAAATTTATGATCAAGTAAAAATTTTCAGGAGAAAGAAAAAAAAGAAAAAAAAACTTAGAGAAGTGACATTCTGCAGTGTCATTTAAACTATAAAAAAAGACCTTAAATGAGAAATTTTGTAACTTGTAATATTTGAGCAAGATGAGCTATTTTACTACTTCAAAAAGCTCATCTTTTTTTTTATTCAACAAATAAATTAGTAGAACACTCATAAATGCGTCGTTGCATTTTGCCTAGCCCTTCCATCTAATAAAGCAGTAATTTTAGCTGAAATTATCAGCCAAATATGGCAAATTTATCTTTTCACAAAAATCAGATTTTCAAGTTATTTTCAAGACTAATAATATTCATGATTTACCATAATTCTCTTCCAGGCTTTTTCAGATGATGCTATGATGGAAATACATTTTCTACACTTATTAGTCAAAATCTGACTGTGAACTACCAAAAGATATTATCCCATCTTATTTAACTACCTGCTCTAGCAGAGCAACCACATCATCTACTAACACTGAGAGTAATACCTGTGGCATTACATCTACTCCTGACTAGAACAGTACATCTTGATTTTAAACCTTTGTGAGTGGAATATAACCAACCTACTATAATGGATGTGGATGCCCCACCCCGGAGGTGCTCAAGGCCAGGCTGGACGGGGCCCTGGGCAACCTGATCCAGTACCAGATCTGGAGGTTGGTGGCCCTGCCTGCAGCAGGGGGCTTGGAACTTGATGATCCTTGGGGGCCCTTCAAACCCAGGACATTCTGTGATTCTATGACACTATTATTCAGCAAAACTAAACCACAAAACATGTAGATGAACTTATTTTTTTTTTTCAGGCCAGTAAAAGCTATTTAATTATTTAAAAATTCAATTTCATTTTTGAGGACATACACATAGAATGAATCTTCAGAGACAAGAATAATGTCTCCTCTGCTTCATTTAGATCTTTAAATTAGTATTGCAGTCCTAACGTTTTCATTATTTGGACTTTAACCTGCTGATTATTTTGTTGATGTAAGTTTATTAATGGATGGGCTTACTGACCCAATTAGTGTGTTTAATAATTGGTTCCTTGCTAGATTTTCCCTCCTTTTGTAGTTGGTAGGTAGCCTACTAGTTTTTTTACATTCTTGTTCTGCTCTTCTTAAAGATGCAATGCTTGTGTCATGAGTACAGAAGTATACTCATACCAGCAGTGAGCATTAAGTCAAATTTTCACAACTGACACTCTTACCAAGCTCATTACACTGAATATTGCTCTTTGCTCCCACGCTCTTTGCTATGTTTGCGGCTGATACCACAAAACCTCAGAACCTCATTTACACGTTTTATTTTCATATCTCTTCTACATGTTGTAGTGCAGAACTTGCAAAAGTCACTGTGTCATACTGGTCACAACACGACACATCGGTTGGCTCATGCCATCTCTGATCTTCGCTACACAACATGGGTTCAACAAGTGACTTGTTGGAGGGCAGAGGAGTGGAGGTGTGGGGTTTGGTAGCACCAAAATTAATTTCTGAAGTCAGCTACTTAGGAAGACATTTTCCTTTCTGTATTATACTCCAACAGGGCTTTTCAGCAGGGGATGCCTAATTCTGAAATTGGTTTATTCTGCACAAATGCACAATGCTGACCTTCATGAAAAGATTCAAGACATTCTGGTTCTCTCAGGACTTTCAGGGAGAGAATGGTTATTAAGGTGCAAGCAGATCAGGAGGGCCTGGAGCTTTTGGTCCCCTTCCTGAGGACAACTATTCTTAGAATAGCATTTTTATTCCTTACATGCCATTAATAGTACATTTCAGTCACTGCTCCAGTAAATACTATGGAAAACTCTTTTTTTAATTATTTTTAGTTGCCTTTCTTCTTTTGTATAAACCTGGCTTCAGAGGCCCTGTATTCGCAAGCAGTTCTTCAGTTCAGGGATGAACTAACACACAAGCAAGCTAGAAATTCCTACACCATAACCCAACCTGCATGCAGAACTTCCACTAGCTGCCCCACAGTCTGCTAAGAAAAACAACGAGGCAGCACCTAGGTTGAGAGTTCCATCAGGGCAAAGGGCTCAGGTGGTACCATCCTCATCAACATGCAATTCTGATTTTCAATTTAAGTCACAAAATAGAAAGTGAATGTTTTTCACCAACCAAGCAGCCAAATCATTCATCCAATATTTAAGCATGTGAAACTTACAGGAAACCTTTTGTCCTGGTTTTGGCTGAGATAGGGTTAATTTTCTTCATAGTAGCTAGTGGTCTAGATTTTAGTGCTGTGGTTTAGATTTTTGATTACAACAATGTTGATAACACCAATGTTTAGTTGTTGCAGAGCAGTGCCTACACAGAGCCAAGGACTCTGTCACAGCTGAATGTGGACCCCATCACCACTCTGACAGCCAGGTAAAGATGCAATGCATCTGGCAAAGCTCAAGCTTCCATTTCTGACTCAAGGTTATATATAAAGAGCATACTGCCAAGATAAATCACCCTTAATTACGTCACATTTCCTGATCTTTGTGATCAAATAACATGCTTTGTGACAGTGGGGTACAAGATTACAAGACAGTTTTCATTACAGTTGTATCAGTATTAATAACACAGATGTAGTTCCATGAACCTTCATTTGCTTCCACTGCATTTCTCTGGTCAAACTCCAGAAGAACTCAGCTAAAATTACTCTGCTGAATCACTAAGCTCCAAGGATGGCCCAAGGAACCTGAAGAAGTTACTGATTGCTTTTGGCCACTTACTGGGGCTGAGGAACTCAAAACTAGAAAATGACACCAAGTTACCCAGTTCATTAAATGAAGACGTAACTAGGGTTCAGTTTTACAGACTTGCTTCAGCTTCTACAAATAACGAGCACTAGGAAAAGCGGCTAAGTCTGCAGGTAGGCTGCTTACGTCATAAAACACAAGAGGGATTCTTCTCATACAATACAAAAGTATGTATTTGGTAAAGGAGAACATTAAACAATGACTAATATCCAAAGGCAGTTCTATTAAGACCATACTGTTCAGAGTTTCCAAGAGAGATGACTTTAATGATTTCTGAGTCTGTACAGAAGCTGGAACAATACCCAGCGAGGGAACAGCTGCTTCAAAGTTTGATTAAATGGAGCTACCATAAATCAGTGCCAGATTTTATGGAGAATACCTTGAAAAACTGAAGTGTAACTTTAAACGTAAATTTAATCAAAATGTTACAGTTTGGATGCAACACATTTATTTCATAAGGATTTCAAATATTGCATCGAGAAGGTCAGAATACTAAAGAAAAAGAAACCTACACGGCACGTTAAATCAACTAAGATCTATCTTAGTTGTTAGTGAGACATCCCAAATAGTAATTATTTTGAAAAAAAGAAAAAAAAAAGAAAAAACCACTACCTGGGCGTGCATGTAGTGGGAGTATCCAAAAATGTTGAATAAGACAGTGTTAGCAACCTCTAAGAAAGTTGCATCATCCCCAAATTGAGTTTGAAGATGGAGAAAGAAACATTTAAATAATGAAGAGTGTTACACAGCAACTTCAATCACATTCAGTAAGTCAGAGGCTTGTAAATGATTGCTGTAACATGATAAGTTGCATTTAGAAGCAAAGGATGAGCGTGGAGAATGCAAACCATTATAAGAAGGAAGGACCTACAGAAAAAAAATATAGAATAATAATAAAAAAAAATCCACAATCTGTAGCCAACCAAACGTGGTACCTTCACAGAATAACGGGGCCAGAGAAACACATATAAACAGCAGTTGGGAGTTAACTACTTGGGCATTGAATGTTGGGGTTCAGGCAGGACTTAGCTGTGGCTACTGCTACAGGCTGGAGACACAGGTAATGGGAGCAACCTGCTCACGGCCCCTCCTGGTGACATAATGCACAAAACTTTCCGTAACTCCAAAACCAGATTAGCTTCCTTTGAAAGGAAAGAGAAACAAAAGGCGGAAACTGGTCTTTAACAGGCAATTTATAATCTCTTAGCCTTTAGTTCTGCTTGTTCAAATACACTTTTCAGTTTCAGGTTACTGTTAAATCCCAAGTACAGGGAAGGTTCTCGTCTAGTAAAATCAACTTTTTACAACAGCAAATTATGTTGGTTTTCTAAATAATAGTAATAAAAAAGTCTCTACAGGTTTTCATTACAGTAAATATATGGAAGAATTTCTGCACAAAAATTTCAGTAAAGTCATGATACATGATGCAGAGGCCAAATGTGTGGATACTATTAAAGCAACACAATACAGAAAAATGAAAAGCTATAAAAGAGGGCAACCCTGGAGGTCATACAGATTCAACAGGCAGAAATATAATTGGCATCCACTGGATTTGTCATGAACTCTAGCAGCTTCCAACAACGCCTGTGCCACTGTTATGTATGCAAACTAAGCACAAAGTATGTGTTATGATTATATACACACAAGTTTCTGCTTTACCAAAAAGACAATTACATACATATTTATCTAACCACCGTAAGTTTCAAAGGCAAAGATGTATGGGAATTTGGTATATACGCAGCAAAGGAATAATGGCTGTTAAGAGTACGGGAAAGAGATGGCAACATGTGCTTCCAAGTATTCTGAGCATTTCTCATATCTGTAATGAGACTTCAGCAACACCAACACAGACTTCTTAAAAATGTTAGTGCAGAGGGGAAAAAAATCTTAGTGTTAAGCTGTTGACCTTATTCCACTAGCATTAAAATGCTGGGCAACAAAAGAGCCAGGCAACGCTGATGTGTGGAAACTCCAGGTAAAAGATACCTGCAACACCTTATACTTCTTAGAAACAAAAACTGATGAGGAGATGCAGAATATTAACAGATACAAGAGGACAACCCAAGTAAAGCTGAATAAGACTACAGTAAGACTATAAATTGACAAACAGTGGCAGGGGACTCTGAGCTAGCCTACCCGGGTTGCTGCCTCTTGGCATAGGTGACCTGAGCTCAAAACTTCCAGTTAAATGTACACAACACAAGAGGCCTGGAAGACTTCTTAGTGGAAGAGCCACTAAGAATGGGTTTATTTTAAACAAGCTGTGTGACACGGTGACTTATAGCAGGCAGAACTGGTCCAAGACTATGTATCTCAAGACTTGTAAACAGGGATTTCACCCTAATTGGTGATTACAGACAGACAGACAAGCTCTATTATCGCGTTGCAGAGAAACAGGGAGTCATCGAGCCCAGCATTAGCGAGAGTGTGCATACTAACCTGCACGCACCGGCAATTTACATTTCCAGAGTAAAGAACGATTCATTTGCTTTAATTCATTTAACACTCCCCCTTTTGTAACTTTGTTAACGCTGTAGAGTATTCATGTACTGATTTCTCTAAATAGCTGTTACATTTGAATTAACTGGTTCCTTTCAGCAGCATTAGTTGTCATGATTTATTTTTGTGACAGACTTCAACAACATCCACGACAATGACAGCAGCACGTACAGCTGGAGTTTTGCCAGAGGCCTTCAGATCCCCCCTCGTCTTTTACAAGCACACGGGGATTGATAGATTCTCGGCATCAGTCCTCTAACGATCCAATCATCGAACTGCTCAATCTAACATGACAACATTGTTCTTGAAAGATCAAGATTTCTGAAGCCCACGTTTCTTCAAGAAAATAAATTCCTTGCTTTCACAGCAGCTGAAACATTGCCTTTTCATCAACATCTTCCCAATGTTAGTCCAGTCATTTCACCAGTGACAGTGATTTCATAGAATCATAGAATGGTTCAGGTTGGAAGGGACCTTAGAGATCATCTTGTTCCAACCCCCCTGCCATGGGCAAGGACACCTCCCACTAGACCAGGTTGCCCAAAGCCCCATCCAGCCTGGCTTTGAGGACTTCCAGGGAGGGGGCATCCCCAACTTCTCTGGGCAACCTGTTCCAGTGTCTCACCACCCTCACAGGGAAGAATTTCTTCCTTATATCTAGTCTAAATCTACCCTCTTCCAGTTTATAACCATTACCCCTTGTCCTGTCACTATCTATCCTTGTAAAAAGCCCCTCCCCAGCTTTCCTGTAGGCCCCTTCAGGTACTGGAAGGCTGCTATCAGGTCCCCCCGCAGCCTTCTCTTCTCCAGGCTGAAGAGTCCCAACTCTCTCAGCCTGTCCTCGTAGGGGAGGTGCTCCAGCCCTCTGATCATCCTCGTGGCCCTCCTCTGGACCCGCTCCAACAGCTCCACATTTCATCTTTTACCACTCTGCAAAACAATCTCTGAAATCACACCTGGCCTGTGAGCTTACAGGTGAGGATCGGCTACCTCCAAGATTCACCAAACCCCTAATCCACAGGGATTTCACCCCAAACGCTTGGCAGCAATACTGGCAAACAGTTACAAAATGCTTTAATGAATTGGTTCCCAAAAGATTCAAACAGAACAAACCTGTCCCATTGCATATTCTTGATTTTAAAGAGTCTTGTGCCTCACTTCACAGTTGAGGAAAATAAATGCTTGACCCAGAAGATGGCCCTGCCTTTTTTTAAATAGAAAGAGAGGCTTGTAAAAGTTGGCCATGCCTGAAAACAAGAGGAGAATTCTAAGTATGCTATTTCTTGGATAACAGGAGGGGACCAGGCTTCAGGTTCCAAAGAACATTTCAAAGTTTAGCTGAGAAAGTCCCTGAAGAGATGTTGAGTTTTAAAAGACAGCTAAATGTAACAATATCTCAGGACCAGGTCTGCTGACCTAAACAAGTGCCCTTACTGCCTCAGCAAGAGGCCACTAAATGGACTGTTAATTGAAGGAAGCTCTGGGCCAAAGGAAAAAAAAAAAAAAAGCAGGAAA